>JAASAY010000245.1:0-67643 GCA_014822085.1 Fusarium stilboides
GGATAGGGGAGGGGATATCGACGAGGGGCACTTTCGCCGCTGTTGAAGGGACCAAATACGCTGGAGGGTCAGTTAACGTGCTGTTGCGATTGCAGCTCCAGCTGTGGCAGATACAAGCAGCACTTTGAAGGCGTTGTGATGGACTTGATGGGGACAGGGAAGACCCTTTTCCGAAACGTGCGAACCCTTGTCACACACGTGTACAAGTCCGTTGGTAGTGCGAGTTATGCAACGCCATTCAGGGCATAACTGGACATAAGACGCCACACAGTCTCTTGGCCGTTGATCTGGGCGAGAATTCAGGCACAGCGCGTCAGGGCACTGTCCCAGCTTTCACAAGCCGATCACTGGAAATTGTGTGCCCTAAATCGGTTCCTGGATGTTCCAACTTGATCACAGCAGCATGGTGTCATCGTGCTTTAAGATGTAAGCAGGTTTCCCTCACCATGCATGCAACATGAGTTCGTCATGACCCAACGTCGTCACATAGAGGCTGGTATTGGAGGGTATTACCAACAACCGGGTAGTTTCGATCTCTCTCGTCTTACCGGCATAAGGAATACAGACTATGCCCTGGAATTGTTCGATCCAGGGTCCGAGAAGGTCTAAATTTTCTCATCCATGCGAGATTGTTCCTTTCATGGGCAAAACATTGGGTGCTTCTTTTCTAAGGGCACCAACCCACCGGTCCTCAAGCCAACGTCCGGGGTGTGGGGCCGCTGCCAGGGGTCAACCGCCGGACCGTGACTCGACAGGGCCCGTCAATTTCACTCTGCTCGTTAATTACCAAACGTCGGGCCTGTAAGGGCTCTTTCATGCCTAAATGTGGGCGACCTTCCATTCGGTACCTTCCAGAGGCTGCTGCAGGTACCAAACATTCAGGTACAGTTTCGAAACCCCTGGGCTAGGTTCGTGTGCTCCTCAACTAGCTGTCGTGAATAGTAACGATATGCCTACTGCACCGTGCATTGATTGCTCTCCCATCGGGGGATGTTTCCCGATCCTGGACTCGCCTGTCGCGAGCGATGCTGCAGGATCGACCCAACGCAAAGGACACACGCCCGGGGAACGGAGATTGCCTGCGACAGAATCACAGGCGAGTTTACCTACGATGATACCGTACGGTAGCATTCCCGGGTTGTCCGGTGTCGGGAAAAATCTAGCAGAGCTTCTCGAAGCAAAGCAATCCTGGTTGCCCAACAGAGCGGACGACCTAGGCGTCGATCCATCTCGCAGAAGCGACGGTGGTTGTCGCGCCCTCCGTTGCCTGTTCCCCTCCCCCTCTCGTTGCTTTTGATGTTATCTCACGCATTGGATGCCTCCCTTTGACTTGTCTCTGGCAGGCATGAAACGCGGCAACTTCAGGAGCCGCTGCGTGTTCGTAACTGCGCGTTTATCTCCCAGCCTCGCATCATGCAGCCGCTGACGATGGTCGAGAGATAAAGGTCGACATCAGGATTGGATCGTAAGAGTCCCTCGAGGGAGAGCAGGCGGGGTTTGATGATGTGCAGCCCCTAGCCAGCCCAGTCAAGCTCTCAGTCAAAGCACGAGCTCTCATGTCGCCTCGTGGCCTGGGCAAGAGAAGCGCTGTCACAGTTCCCAGGAGCTCCCTGCGCGACACGCTTGTCACTGAGCGACCAGATGCACAGATACTCGATGATGCGAGAAAGCCCGCGCCTAAGATCCCCGACAGGCCCGTTCACGCAGTCCCAGCCGACCTTTGAGGGACCTCCGATGGTGGCTGAAGGGATTATTCTTGTTTTATTCAACAGAGTTCGACCCTGTGAGTGACCTGCTGCGCGATAAATGGCCTGCATAACGGCCCTAAACGCTCAAACGCGGCACGCACAGATGGAGGCTGGCGGCAGATGGGCAACGATGGGATCCTCTTTGAATCTCTATTGTTAGGTCACTTCTCTCCAGCATAGCCCTCCCAACGTTCACTGTGCAGCTTCTTTCTTGCGCGGGCTGTACCTGAATGTGACGTGCCGTGCCGTGTCTGAAAGTGTGTGCCTCGATCGCAGCGATTTAGCTCCAACGTTGTCGTCATTGTACCGTTCTCTGGTTGAAAGTGTGCCTGTTTGGGTGGCTCGGCTCACATCATCTCTGTCGAGTCTGCCATGGAACCTCTCTTACCATCTGTGTTACGCTGTGCTGTGTTGTTCTTCTTGACTGCTTGCCCTTGCATCAACTCAATTGGCTTGCGAGATCGCGATCGAGGCTGCGCCACACATTATCCGTATTCCCAGCCCTCGTTTAATCTTTCTGTACTGCCTCACTTTTTGCCGGCCACCTTCGCTTCTCATGGCCTAGCCAGCCTTGGACCAACTCTGTTGACCTAACTTTTTTCAATTGACATTTGTGGAGTGCAGCCGCCAAAGGGTTCTTCCCGATGGGACGCCCCGTGGTGCTCCACCGAAGCCTTGAGCCCGTTGGCTGTGCTTTAGCGTCCCGTCCAAACGCACCATCAACAGTAAAGTAAACTCAGATTCTCTTAGAATCTAGGTACCATTGATTAGGTTTGCTGACCAGCACTCTTGTTGAAAAAAGTCTCTGGTAGCGGTTCCGGTGTTGGGATGTCCGGAGCCTTGCAATCCTGGTCCGTTGATAGTCGGTCCAAGACCAGATTCTGGCCCATGTCCACATTGTCGGGCTCCTTTTTGACGTGTTCCGTTTGCCTCAATTCCTTGTGACTGATCCCTTATTCTTGATGATCCGCCAACCGGGACCTGAGCTGGCACTTCCGCATTGGCCGGGTTGGAGGCAGGTTTGCGTGGAATTGTGTGAATGTGGCAACGTCTGCCCACATCAAAAAGTGCCCCAAGAGCTATGATAGTCGATCCTAGCCCGCTTGGGTCACTTGTCACAGCGGCGTCGTCCTTCTGAAGTCATTGATCAATGCTGTTACTGACCCGACCACTCGACACGACAGCGCGTTGTGTCGATCTGTTTTGTTTGGTTTTGCTCAAATTCGGAATAAGATAGACCCAGTGGTGCTCATCACATCAGACCCTTGGTGGAGAGATGTGAGGTCTATCGTGGAGCACGGATTCAGGGACCAGGAAGCTGTCTCGAACCGGCGGGTTAACTCCAGAGCGTCGGCCTCTTTCGGAGGTCAGTTTTTGTAAAGTTTTGTAGTCTTGTTTCACTGTAAAGTACTAGCATCCGGTTTTTCGATCCCAAGTGAGCTTATCACGCCGTTTTGGACATCTAGCTTTAGCCCAATGTTGCGGCTTGCAGAAGCGCGAGTCAAAAGGTTGCCTACCCCAGATCCTACAGCCAAGGTGAGCATATCTGGCGCATGGATTGGACCTGATCTGGAAGACCTCCAACCTGTATTGGTAAGGGAATCTTGTTGCGGTCTAGCCCTTGACCTTGTCGTAACTCTCTAGCCTGCATGTCGCTGGTGGATCGTGGATAAAGTGAAGCTTGCTCCCGCAGATGGGCCGTTCGCCAAGATCAGGCTGGTGATGGATACCTGTTCTTCCATAGACAGGCCGTTAGTAGCGAATAGTCGAACTGATTTCCAGTAGTTTGACACGACTACATAGAAATCACTGCAGCAACATGGCCTGACCCCAGCATATAGAAAGTTGATGCTTGCTCGTCGGCTGAGGCGGTCACTCGCAGGCTCTATCCGTCCAGCCACGGATAAACACCAATAGCTTCTCGGGAGGCGCAGGTTAGTTGCAGGATTATCTTACCATGTGGGCTAGCAAATGTTGTATGTACTTTCTCTGCTCTGTCACGCAGCCCTGCAGCGAGTACGAGTGCGCTCGGATCCCGAAGAGATTAAAATCAGCCATATCTTTCATGAGCGCGGTTCACTCGCTTGAAGAGGGTCCTAGACAGACCCAGCCATCGAAATCGTAGAATCCACATGCAGCGCAAAGCCATATGATGGTCATGTAGCCTCAAATCGCCAAACTGATGAGCTGTCGCGTGGCCGTCCGGGGTTTGGGCAGCGAGCTAGTTCAGCGCTATGTATGGTTCCTTTTGAGCGGTGAACGCCTCCTTCGCCGTTCTGTAGGGTAGATGGCGGTGAAAGTACCGGGGTCGACTAGGTCTGTGTTGGCACTGTCGATTTCTTGAGCAGCAGGATACTCAGATGAAGAATGGGGGTGCTTTAGGTCGGTGTCTTCCGAGAAAGATCGATATTGATAATGAAAGTTGCATGCATGTGGTGTGTGAACGCTGTGTGTGGGCCACTTGTTGAGCCTCATCCACCTACACTCACTTGTGTAGCAGTTGTAGATATGCTCCAAACTTGAACCTCAAAAAGAATTTCGAGAAAATCTGTATTGTTAGAATCCCGTCCTAATAACGAAATCAGGATGGCCGAAGTATTGTTATCGGACATGTACATGTTTGTAAACGGCTTGGCCAAGCATAGAATAGTAAGGGGCTGATCACAACGGGAGGATGCAGAGGAGGACCAACAATCAATATTCAAGTCAGAGATAGAGGTCAGCAATACTGACTTAGAGTTAGGTTTAAAATATGCTTGTGTTTAATGATATGCTCTCAGGCTAGATACTCTTTGAATTCCATTCGAGTATAGGTACCCCTAATATTATTATCGATGTACGCGGAACCCCCTTAGGGCGGAGAGTTTCAGGCGTCCGGCTGGATATCAAAGTGCCGGGTTGTTCAGTTTACTGGCATTGCCACTATTTATTACCTTAATACCCGGGCAGGTAGCAAACAATTTTAGCTGGCTAGCATATTGTATCCCGTCAAGGATAGGTGCAGCTGGCAAGTAGTGTCCCGCCGGCCAAGTGGTGTGTGAAATCGCTAACCTCCTGCAGTCAACAAGGCAGCAAAGGCAAACGGAATCTCCTAGAAAGCACTGCCCGTTTGCATTGTTAGCTGTGGCAATGAATCACTGCCACTGACAGCCACAGTGCCTACAAATAACCTCTTCACTTCCTCACCTCTGCACTTCTCCTTCTTCTTCCTCAACACTCAACATCACCGGACTCAAATCCTTCAATCCGATAGGAAGGCACAGACATGTCAACTTCTTCTGCTATTAGCTTTATTTAATCACCAGTAGCAGAAGCTGCTGCCTCTGCTGATTGCCCGGTTCGTATTCATCGACCCGAAGCAGGAGGCAAGAGCGCGCCTACCACGAAGCATCCTTCCTTCTTCTTCTCTATTTGCCTTGCCCCATCACTCTTTAGCTACACGCAACTTCCCACCTCTTTCCAGCGGCCTAAATTCTCTCCTTACATTCTCTTCGCATCTGCTAGGTACCACTAGCAGCTCACCCAGACAACCATCGCGTACCTCATCCAGCTGCAAGACTTCGCTTTGCCAAGCCTAGTGTTTGCTCCTCACATCTCATACCAGCTTCTTTCTTTCACAATTGTTCTGTCCCTATTCCGGACCAAACGCGAGTCTTGAAGCCGTCGGTCGCCATGCCTAACAAGAACAAAGGGGGTTTCAAACCGTGAGTCAACTCATCAACTATGACAAAAATGGAAGACTGACTTCGTTGATACGCAGCCAAACCCAGGTGGCGGTTGCCAATGTTCCTACTCAGTGATTATATCCCGTGCCTGGTTTGTCTTGTCGGCCAGTTCGCTAATGTCTCTAGGTATCGTTGCGCAGCTGGAGGCGAATGGAAGTCCATCACCGAGTTCGCCAAAAATCAGCAGAAAAAGATCACTGGCCGCGGCAGGGTCGATGCCGAAAACACGGGAATGATCTGCAAGGAGCATAACCAGGCGCAAATCAAGTTGGAGCGTACTTGCGAACATTGCTTCTTGACAAAACCACTTAGCGAATTCTCCGGCAGGTCTATCTCACACGAGGAATTTGTAGGTTCTCAAGCCAAGTAGCCAATCTGATACTTACAAACCACAGCGCTGCAAGCAATGCACGGCCTGGACTGAAGCCGCCGAACCCGCCGTCACCCCTATGCCGCTGGCCACGGGGCACGTTTCCGTCGAGGAGGAAACCGCCGAGAAATGGAAGGAACCCATTCACACTGCGGATTTTTTCGATCATGAAAACGACACTGGGGTAAGGAATCAAGTCATGAGAAAAAAATAGGAGTTGCTGACACGATGTAGGTACCCATTTCTGGGCCCAAGGCTCTGGGATTGGACACTACCCCTTCCATCCAGAAGGCGTTCGACCAGCTCGTCGACCCGAAGACGTCAACTCGTACCTCCACGAGTCGAACTACTGCGTCGGAGACATCAAGTATTGTTGGAGGGAATATGTCCGTAACCTCCAGTCGCATCGGAAGCGCCCTACCCCCCCATCTGCAGGGGCGGCTGGAGCAGCTGACCGTCGATGGGGATTCAACCTCGGCGAGCTCGAGAGTAATGTCGCAGCACTCTCGTCCTGCGGTTAGACAACTGCCGCCTCACCTCAGAGGCCGAAATGTTGCATCGTCTAGTATGCCGGAGCACTTTCAACAGCGCACCGTGAGTGGAGGCTCGAGTGTATCGACCGCGACGACGGTTCGTAAGGGGCAACAAGAAGCTGTCGCAACCCGGCAGATTTCGTACAATGCTTGGGACTCAAAAGGTCAGAAACACAAGGCCATCAAAAACCCCACAGTCATGTCCAGTTCTGTATCTGCTGTCTCGACAGCTGGAGATGACGACCGCGACTCCAACGTCATTGGGGATTGGGAGAACATTCCTCATGCACCGGAGCCGCAACTCCGAGGTGACAGCAAGTGGCCCAAATCTAGCGAGGTAAGTGCATCTGATGATTGATAAGGTCTACTGACTGACTCGCACCCATAGCTTCGCATTCCCATGTCCGAAATCAGGAAGCAACAAGGCATGGAGCTGTATGGACGCCAGAAGTTTGAACCTGCGGCTGACCGACAGCGCCGAATGGCGTACCCCGATTTCGACGACGACTCTGATGATTAGACGCCAAAGTCGGCATCGACCTGTCTAACACCGAATTGACGGTTGTTTCTTTCTCGCCCTGAGAGGTGTTGAATTTTTCGGGGCAATGCTATTCCCAGCCATGTGGATAGGAGAAAATGGTCACTTGACTTGACCATCATGAATGTTGAGGCTATGGATTTTGCTGATGAATGTATGGCCAAGGGGTTTTTAGGCCATGTGGTGAGCGAACATCGAATCGCCTAATAAGACAGATAAGTCTAGCGAAATGTCAACTTCATGCTTTGCGTTCTTATATAATCCTTCCCGAATGTCGAGGTACTGCCATAATAGGAAGAAGAGAGATCCCGTTCGCTGTGAATGTCGAGAATTAGGAGTGAAGCAATGCCTGTCGCACTTTAAAAGATAAATATCCGCTCAGGATAAGTAACCAGAAAAAACAAAGTGCAATGATATTTCCTACCCATGACCAAGACTCCCGTAGAAGTATTTTTGTTCCATATACATGCATACATGCTCTGTCAGCAAGACAGCCGCCCAAAATGTCCTTCGTCACCATTCATCCCCTTTCCAACTCATCTTCATCCCTCCTTTCATATCCAATGCATCATACAATGAGCCCTCATCGCAACAAAATGCGATGTTCCTCTTACCCCTGGTAGGAAATGACAGGGGGTTACCTAAGATATAATATCACAGCTCGAGTGCCGTCATTGTCCAAACATGCGTGCAACAACACGCTTCGTCAGGCTGTATAGACTTTCGAGGTTGGCTCTCAAACTGGCCTGCATACGGATTGGTTCCTCTGGTCGTGTGAACCACATGTTGCGGGTCTCCTCTGCGTGGGGATCGGCGTCCCTTGATTCGAGTAGTCTCATTCCTCCTCTTTCAAATATCCAAGTGAGCTGCGCGTTTCTGTTGGTATGATATAGTTGGGGGCATATCGTCGTCGGCCTCGCGGGCCTCGTCGCCATCTTGTTCTTCCTATTCTTCATCTTTCTTATAATAGTTGCTGATATAGTAGTATCACGGTATATTTTCGTCTGTGTTTTGCTCCGGCGCACGGTTCTACCGCGGGCGACGATGATTCCCTTTGTTAAAGAAAAAAACCCATTAGACTTCCTGTGGACTGGTATAGTTGCTTCGCGGAGGCGCGTTGACCACCGCCTCGGCGTCGCCCACCTGTTTCCGTTCCGATATCTCTCGGCTTCGGCCTTGCAGTCGTTTGCGGAGAACCCAGGGAGGGACCTGAAGATTCTGTGCGCCGGCGCTATGTAATTGCTATTGGAGAGGTTCGGAGGATGAGGATAGACGGTTTAGGTGGAGGTAGACGTCGGTACCGTATCTGCGGGTGAGAGGTTAATCGCGAATTCGCTCGTGATCGCAGAAATAACAAAGGTATAATCATAATCAAAGGCTTCTATGAACTGTCAATGTGGAAAACTTACCCTTCCATGCTGATGAGTTTTAGGTCGCCGCCAAAGTAGCGCGCGTATAGACGTGAGATGGGCAATCCATATCCGAAACCAGCCATTGGGGCCTTGAAGTCGCTCTTGTCGAAATCGGGATCTAAGCTCGGTGTGCGGTCGACGGTAGTGTACATGTAGGTCCAAACAAGAGGGATGGCGCTTCGAGGAATACCACCACCCTCATCCGAAATCTTGATGGTAATGTCTTCCTTGCCTTCGGCTACGATAACCTTTGTAACGGGGAAAGCTTGCTTCTCCTCACCGTGGGTCTCAACAACGGCGCGCAACGAGTTCTTGAGGGTCTCGAAAAGCATGTGCGACAGATGACCGGGAACGTACATAAAGTTCAGGTTAGGGTTGCAAACAAGCTGGACCTTGGGGGCTTCGAAAAGACCGTAGTGGTCCTCGCAGACAAAACGAGCGTTTTCAATGGCTTCCTGGGCGAGATCCTGGACGTTGGTCTTTGTGCAGATGATACCGACATAAGTGGGGTCACGATGATGGCTTTGGTCTGTCAATGCGATGTGTTGGCCGATGAGCATGCGGATACCGATACGAGACATGTAGAAACGATCGAGGAAAGATTGAATGGTGCTGTCAATTTGCATGCGCTGGCGACGGCGCTTGTATTCGAGTATTCCTTGAGCCATGGTGGTAACGACGCCATCATGACGGCGCTTGATGTGGTGCAGAGTCTGAGCGAAACGTTGGTTGTAGAGGTGAAGGTCGGCAGGCCAGTCGCCTGTGTCGTCGACAACGGCAAAGTATCGGCGCGTGAGAGACTTGTTCTTGTTGCCATTGCCATTCTGAAGACCGCCCCAGCCGTCGGACTCGCCTTCGTCAATAGAGGGATTGGGGGTTGCGGCAGGAAGACGGAAAGCATTGCGACCGATAGCTTTGCTGGGTTTCATGAGACGACTGCGTATATCCGAGGGTAGGTTTGGCCGGGGGAGCTGGGTAATTTCCTGATGATCATGTTAGTACTGCGGGATTGAAATATTTCTGGCTCAAACAAGCATACCTCGAACGATTGGGCGTACCAATCTTTAACTTTAATAACGGATGGCATCTCATTGAGGCCATCTGGGAGCTCGTCTAGCTCCTGCACGCGATGAGCTAGACGGATGGGAAGCTCCTCGGCTAAGAATTGAGAAGCTCGGAATAGAGTTCCTGAAGCAACCAAGCGTTAGTAACCGCTCGATATGGTTTGGATGTCTTCAGCAAACGCTGGAGTCAGTAGTAACATACCGACTGAAGGTTTCTCGCCAAACTGCACCATTTGGCGCAAGCTGACGCCGGTGGCGGGAAACCGAGCATAATGACGGATCGTGTCCATCAGACGCTCTGAAGCTTTCCACGACATGATGGGCAGACGTGGGTCGAATCAGAGACAAAAAGAGGAGAGAATCGAGCGTGGACGGTGTTGGAGGAGAGAGGAATCGGACTCGGAGGCAGGCTCGGACGGACGGAGGGAGAGACCGGGATCCCACTGCGGGAGAGCGTCCGAGAGAGTTGAAGGCGGAGGATAAGCTCACGGCGTCGTCATTGAAGTCGAGCCCGAGATACTCAAGACGAGAAGAGTCGTGCGACTGTATCGTCAAAGAGAATTGGCGGGGAAAGAAGAAAAGCGAGGGATCGAGAGGTTGAGTGAGTCAAGGATTTGGAGAGAGGAAGGGTATCAATGATCGCGGCCCCGCGAATGGAAAGAGAGGCGTGCGAATAGCGGGAGAAGCCGAGGCAGTGTCCGGAGGTAGGTACGTATTTGTTCGGTCAGCGGCGTGTCTTGCCTGTGCTGGCTCGTGAAGTGCTTTAACAAAAGACAAAAATCCCCCGAAATAGTGTCGCGT
This sequence comes from Fusarium stilboides, assembly GCA_014822085.1. Lineage (NCBI taxonomy): Eukaryota > Fungi > Ascomycota > Sordariomycetes > Hypocreales > Nectriaceae > Fusarium > Fusarium stilboides. The sequence goes on from JAASAY010000245.1 coordinate 10,192, forward strand.
GAGACAGACAAGTGAGAACGCGTACAGTAAAAGGAATAATTCGGGAAAGAGAAGGAGTTAAAGCCGAGTTAAAGGAACAATGTGGAAGAAGACGGGCCAAGGTATAGCGCGGAAGTGCTCGGGCGGTTGATGAGCACCTAATGATGCTTCCGGGGGATCGATACAGATAAAAACGTCATTCTAGTGGAGGAGGATACCCAATTGCTACTGTTTTGTTCCATCTGAGCTTGGCTTGTGGGATCAGTATGGGGAAGCATTCTCTCTAGACTACCCGGAGGGGCACATGATGGAGAAGCTCGGTCACGGAAACCCGGAGAAAATTAACATCTGGGGAACAAGACTACGGGTCTACGGAGTTCATGATAATTGCAAATTACCTTCTTATTGTTGCTATTATTCTATTGATTTTTCCGATTCATAAAATAAAGGATCATGGCTTTCAAGCCAGCAATCTCTAGCAAAAAGCCTTGTCATTTACAAGTACCCCAACACCGCCGGTCTCCGAGGTCCAATGTCGGGGTACGGATAACTCAGCTCGGGGAACGCTCCGGGCTAAGTCAGGCCACGGAGATGAGTTTGCATTAAACAACAGACCACAATCCACAAGATCTTGCATAGAATGTTAGATGTACGGCTGTGCTTCTTTGAGGGGAAGAGGCAAAAGACCACGGCCGAGACTCTTGGTATATGCCCACAAGCAAAGAAGAGCAGTGAATAGTAGGGTTAGATACGGTATGAATGTTGATGTGGCAGAACTTCTACCCACGAAACAAGGGTCGCTTATTCGATTGCAGTAAGAGAGAATCCTGCTGAAAGATAGATCGTATATGGTGGTTATGATATGTTATGTGATGTTAATACGTCAGTCCTGATCTGACACTGCTTGAACTGAGGATCACGAGGGCTTTTGTTACATAGACCCTTCTCAAGAGAAGCTAGTCTAAGCAAAGTAACTCGGTTGACTGCCTTCTCTTCTGATCTTGAAGAATCTGCCTCCTAGTCAAGCAACAACTTCCCCAGACTTTAAGCCGAATCTCCATCCGGGGAGATCTCCCTCACAGCACTCCCGTCTGCAGCGGTCTGCTTGACTAACATACCCCACACCTCAGCATAGACACGCGATTAAGAACAGGGAATACTTGTCCACTTGAGAGATATCTCAAGTAATACTATTTATATTGAGGCATGTCAGGTTTTTAGTTGTTAGAGCATGATAAAATGATAGAAGCTCAGGCAGAGGCATTTGTTTATATGCTTCGTTGCCCGAAAGAAATATCTTTGATTTTCTTTGGGTCAGTCAACTAAGTACGATTGATACCCTGAATATTTGGAAATTCCAAACTTACTTACAAGCCACGTCAAAAAAGACTATAAACTTTCTAAAATACATAATAATAGCCCTCTATATTATGCAGATAATTCTTATAGAGAACTTTTCCCTCTCTTTTCCCTTTTTTTTTGTAGCTTTTTAAGAAAAATACTTAGAATTTTTGGGAATTCCGTGGCGTTGTGAGATAGAAGTAGCAGGCTCCCAATCTTACAGGGGGTTGATTGTATTCCTCAACCACGTGATTAGTCTTCACACATTCGTATCTTTCTCGCTACACCATTCAACCACCTCAAGACGGCATGTTGACGTAGAGACTGCCCATAAGATGAAACCAAGTGTGTCAGATCCGACGCCAGCAGCCACCAAGTAGGTCTCACTCCATCATGATGAGTTGGGCGTCTAAGACGAAGACATGAAGCAACACGTGAAAGTGCATACGATGACGTATCGGATTTCGATATTATCTGATTGGTTCGGAATAAATATGGAGACGGTTCCCGTCGTGGCCACAAGACGATTGATTCCCCGCTTCGACAAAACTTACTCGGCCAAAAGTCAAGAAACGGCGCGGCGCGAACCAAAGCGAGGTTTGGTGGCTGCTTTGTATTGTGGTTCTTTGTTTTATTGACAATTTTCCTCTTTTGAGCTATCAATAGTTACTCCGTTTATCTCATCTCAAATTCCCCCTCAACTCCCCCTTAACTTGGGCAGGGCTGGCGCTCCTCCCTGCCGCTGCCGCTGAGGCCCACTGGGCCCTTAATTTTTTTCTACGCTGGCGCTGGTCGACAACGGTTTGGTTTGGTTGGTGGACGTGTCCAGCCTCCCGCTCTTTTCCAGGGGAGTCGGTGAAGCTGGGATCCTTCTTTTCTCCACTCTTGAACACGTCGTTGGTCTCCTTTAGGCGGGTTTGAAGCTCTCAAAAAGGGCCTCTCTTACTTTACTTGAGAGGTTGGAGCTGGAGCTACTGCTGTCAGCCAGGTTTTAACGTTGTGGTGCTGCGCATACCGAACACGGCCCCGAGTCTCTCTTTCATTTGTCCAAACCCAAAACACAACAAATCAAAAACAAGACAAGCCATCCATGGATCTCGCTGCCATTGACGAGGATCCCGCTGCTGCTCTTGCTGCAGCTGCAGCTGAGGAGGCGTCTGCAGTCTCGGAGCAACAGTTCATCTTCTCGACGCCTGATCGCAAGCAGCCTCTCTCAAACGCATCATCTACCGCCACTACCCCAGCCACCGGCTATTTCGCATACGACAGCTTCAGCAAAGACTACCGGAATGAGTTTCGCGATCGATATCACGACGACCATGACTCAGCGCAGGAGCAAGACCTTCCAGGCCTCAGGACGCCTTCATTACTTTCCAGCCCGAGTGTAGCATCAAGTCTGGGTTTCTCCACAGGACGGGTGAGCCCTCATAAGAGAGAGCTCTCCGGGCACTCAAGACTATCTTCTATCAACGGCTCGGAACACAACAACACTTCTCCGTCTTACCTTCGAAGTAACCGAACTGCGCGGAACAGTCGTGATGTCTTGGCACAGAGGTTGAGTCAGCTCGCCCATGAGCTCACATCCGGCGATGACGATCTACTCGACGATAGCGGCGTCGACATCCTCACCGCACAACTTGACCAACTGGAAGGCACAAAACTGCTTAAGAAGTCTGTCACATTTTCTTCGCCATCTACGCCTTCGCCGCGCCAAACTCCTCGTCGGCCCTTGAGTTTCGATATGCGCAGTCCTAGCGACTCCATCTTCAGCACTCCAGGATCCGTCTTCAAGACCCGGTTTTCCGACTTGTCAGCGTCTATTCGAAGGGACCCCGAACCAGAACCAGAGCCCGAGCCTGACCCTCCACCCAATATGGGCATGACGGTAGCTCAGGCTAAGAAGATCATCCAGGAAGTCACCCAGCTCAATGAGGAAATGTCTCAACTCGTCACCAACCTCAAGGCTCGTCAAGAAGAGTCTGATGTATGTTTTTGTGCTCTGTTCTCACCTGTTTCTGTACTTACGACTCCTGCAGCACATCCAAGACCTCCTCATCGAGCGCGCCGAACGTGCTGCTCAGCGCATCATCTTCCTCCAAAACAGGATATCTCATCTGTAAGCCTCCCTTGCATCTCCTTGACCCATACGCTTCTAACACCCAATACAGCGAGCAGGAGTTACGTGAGAATGATGATGAACTCCAATACCTGCGCATCTGTCTCAAGGCCATGGAGATCCAAATGCCCGCACACCCAGACAAGGAACTCCAAAGATGCATATCCTCGTTCAAGAAAGACTACCAGGCCCTCAAACGCAAGCGTGTTAATCGCTCCAGCATTGCCAGCCTTTCCAGTCTCGGTTCACCATATCCTGGCTCGCCAGCATGACGGGATTATCAGTCTTCCTGAACTCGCTGGCGATAAAGGACATCAACACACGTAACGCCCGAACGCGCATACGACTTTAACGACGCACACATCTCACTATTATTGCGCCTCACGCTTTAACGCTTTACGACGTTTCGTTTGCCCTTCTCTTCTCATACGACATTGTTCTCATCATGGTCATTCCGTCAAATCATGACTTCTACCATTCTACCCGCGTACTACTCTTTATACCGCGCTACCCTTCAAAACATCAGATACCCCCTTTTTCAAAGCAAGCACCCTTGCGTTTCTCCCATTGGCATAAAATTAGTGCATTACGGCATAGCGATCGTTTTCCACATCTGGCAGCAATGCCCAACATATTTAATGGCACGGCATGATAACAAGTCCCTGTCTGGTTTCTTAGTACTGTCGGTTTTCTTTGTTCAACAGCCCATGATATCAGGCATGAAAAGGTTATGAGTTTGATCAATCAGATAGCATTAATGGAATGACTATCAATGTTTCCAATTAAACACCGAGACCTACGTGTGTAGACTATGTGATATTGTAACACGGTCGTTCTGAGAGAAATATCCATTTAAGAATTTCTCATGTGAGTGAATGCCCCTGAGCTCCATGATCTGTAGTGCACGTTTCCCTAACTGTTCAGGAACCGGCAACCAGCATAACGTCTCAACTTGAGCTGCAACATACTCTTTAGATTCCTTCCTTGTATCACACACCGGATCTCACGCTAGCTACACCTATCACAATCCACGCCCATCTTCAACTGTATACAACTTGTCAGACCACGTGGCTGTTGAACGTAGTATACACATTCTGAAACGATCATCAGAGGCACAGAGCACAAGCAACGTGCAACGAAAGTGGTATTTCATGACTAGAGCCGCCCAGTTCCACACCAGTAGATCATCGTACAAAATCAAAAGTATAGAGGAAAACTCATTAAGAAAGAAGTTATGGTCATACATGTCATCAATTTGTCGTGTGATATCGTTAAAACTCCCAGCCAAAATTCATAAGAAAACGAAAAAGAAGAAGAGCAAAGTCTAGTCCTTCCGCTGAAAGGATCTAGGAACTTTTACATCAAGTAGAACCTCCAAAGATGAAAATAAAAGGGATATAGTAGAAAGAGTATTCATCGAACTCGCTCATCACCTCCGCTGGAGTAAGGAGAACGGTAATGACCACCATCGTCCACAACAGAGTTCCGCATAGGTCGTGGATTCAAACGCAAATACTCGTCATAAGTCATCCCGTTAGGATCCTTTCCAGTCTCCTCAAAGATCAAACTCGAACGACGATCGGCATCTCGACGTCCCATTGATCGAGGCGTTGCTTCAACCGGGCTCTTTGTCTCACGGCTTGTGGGGTATCTATAATCTTTCTCGCGAGTACGTCGACTGCTACTGGTGGGATAGCTATTTCGATGGCCTGAGGCGAGCATGTCGTAGCTATCGGCTGCACTGGAGTTGCTGTCGATGGTAGGGGTAGAATGTCGGTAGCGGTTGGATACGGGACTTCTGTTCCTGTGGCCTGACCCTGTAGATGCTGGACTGGATTCCTTTGAAGGACGGATGGTACTATCTGAGCCGACGCGGGAGACCAAGCGATTCGAAGGATCGGAGCGAGATAATGGTGAGGGTTTGTGACTGTCTTTAGATCCACGGCGATACTTTGGAGATTCGCGACCTCGATCATGGTCTCGGTCTCTGTGGTCATCAGGTTTATAGCGTATTGTTTTCTCCTCCTTCAAGATAGTCTTATACCCATCGTCAGATGAATTTCGTCTGAAATCAGACTCATTCTCCTCAGTGTGCTTGATCCAGCCTGAAATGGCATCGACGACAAGATCGTGTGTCTCCCTGTGTCGAGTCGCTGGAAGAAGATGTCGAGAAACCTGCTTTGGTAACCGCTCCGGCTTACCATCAACGAGAGTACCATCAGCTGTGATTGGCAGGTCGGTTAGGATGTGATTCAGTCGCTTGGCTTCCTGGTCAGGGAAAGCCTGGATCTGACAAACCATCCAGCGCTCGAAGCCAGCAGGAGTGAGAGATGGGATGTGAGGCATGCCGCTTGGTCGTCTCTGGATGAGATGATTTTCACATCGTAGGTGCTGATATAGCGTTTCGAGACTATCGAGAGCTCCGTGTGGTCGACAATCGAATATTTCTGACAATGTTAGACTGACAGTATATATACAACAAGTTGATACATACGCTGAAACGGAAAAGTGTCTGATTCAATCTTGTATTCGTGGTAGAAAGCATTGAGCTTCTCCGGCGTGACGACGAGCGAGTTGTGCGGGCTGTACTCGACAATCTACGAATGATCAGTTTCCGGGCATATGAGAATCAACTTGTAAGGGAACATACCAAGTAGTTGGCAATACCTCGAAGGACCTGTCCAAGTCTTGGAGTTGGTTCGCCTTTGTCATCAAATAGTCTACCCCATTTCAAGTCCACAGCAGATAATGTCGGGCCCTGCTTCGTCGGTTCCGGAGCCGGTGAAGGCCGTGATGCCGGACGTGGCTCAACTAGATGGTGTTCCGGGGCGTCGTTTAGGATGATGGGGGACTTGGAGAACCTTACAGACGGCCGTGATCTCGAAGTAGGTGGCGAGGACTCTTTCGTAGCTGGCTTTGGTCGTGATGCATGGTGATTGGAGGCTCGAGATGATGTAGAGTCGGAGACGAAGGACGTCGACGGGCTGCCAGCAGTAGCCAGGGAGCTACGGCTGGAGGTAGGGCGATCGTTGGCTTTGTTGGATTCGGAAGAATGAGCTGTTGGTTCAGGCCTCCTCGAGCTATCCTTGATAGTCTCTTGAGGAGTCGGTTGGGAAGATGAGGGCCTGACAGGATTTGATTTGGGGCTTGGAGGCTCTGAAGATGAAGGAGTATCTGTTGGTGAATGCTCTTCGACGACTAGAATTACTTGATTAGCATCGAGAAGTGATTGGATCAAGTAACTGGTAAGAATTGGACTCACGCTCAGACTTGACCTTCTCAAAGATCTCGTCAAACCATCTCGTCTTCATCTCATCAATAGTCAACTTCCTCACCAGGTCCTCAACCTGTTCTTTAGACATATCTGCACTGAGTCTCTTCTTCATCTGGCCGTCTGTTGAGCCGGAAGCCACGGATTCATCATCTCTCGACCCGGTCTTGACCTGGGGTATTTGAATACTCTCCGTCTGCCCCTTGTGTAACCCCTCAACAGGTCCCCCATTCATGGCCATGACGGCGATCGGAGACGACGATGGTTCAGCAAGCATGGCAACCTCACACAGCAGTAGCCAGTCCCTGTGACGACACGGAACACGGCATATAAGACGAGTGAAAATAAATAATTATAACGAAATTGGTAACACAGAAGGAATACGTCAAAAAGGTAAAGTAAAACAACAAAGAAATCAAAATGTAGAGAAAAGGCAGCAAGCGCAGCTTCGGAAAGAAGGCAAAAAGAACAGGCTGAGGAGGGACAAGGCCGGGCTTTTACATCACAACCGACCAACGACCAAACGAACTTAATATTCGACTACAACAGAAACAGACATGACACAGACAGACAAGACACCATCTTGACCGCAACAAGACAAGGATCGGCTCTGCAACAGTGGAGGGTCGCGCAGCAGCCCTTGAGGCCTACGCCTGTAGGTTTAAGAAAGGGTCCACGCAGATTGGAGCGCGGAAAGGGAAAAAGGGTCTTACAGGGAAGTGAAAGGGGAAAAAGATGATCGTGTAGCGTTGCGTGGCCGGGCGAAGGAACTGAGCTGAATAGAACAGAACTGGTACTGGTTGTATTGTATTATGGTGGTCTCGAGGTGCAGGTCGATAGATCCCTGCATGTTGGCGTCGGGCTTCAAATATGTCATACATGGTTTTAACTCTGTTGATGCTTCGTATTCTACTGTATGTCTTAGCTGATAGTGATACAAGTCCTGCTATAAGTCTAGGTTCCGAGTAATGCGAATATCAAGCTGAAGTTATCAACCTCAAACATATCGGTCAAGTTCAAACATAACGCAACATAACACATCACAACTCATCTGTCTCGGCTACTCCCTCGTCCCAAAAACCCTGCTTTTCCACGCTCACTCACTCACCCAACCCACCACACCAAAGGACCCTTTACGAGTAACACGCTGCCGCTCATCATTGGGCCGCAACATGATCATCCCCATGTTCCTTCGTCCGCCCTAACAGGACCTAGCTCCATACCTTATTATTGGGCGCGGCCTGCGCGGGTTTCCCTTTTAACCGGATGGGCAGCCAGACAGGCGGGAGGCGAAAGACAGCATGCATGGCGGACTTGGCGATTGGGGAAAGCAAGATTCATGTGGATATGGATGACATGATGATGCATATGATGTGACCGGCAACGAGGTGAGATTGTGAGGCTCTCTCGGCAGAGCGTTACGAGACAAAGAGAGAGTAATATGAGTGTTAGGTAATTGATGGGGATGTGTTTGAGTCGTGGTTACACAATGAGACGGAGACCCCTACGACGCGTAAGATATTAAGAACTTCATGTTGATAGTTACGGATGATCAACTGCAAATCAACGGAAATGGAATACATACCCATCTATTTTGGGCCACACAAGAAGCGGTCTAGAATACGTCTATTTCAACAACACACAGACCTTCAACCCGTTACGCAAGCTAGGAACAGGTCTAGTCAGGAACATGTTGACTGGTTCATGGCTATTCAAATGCCGTTCAGAGGTTCGTTAGCACCAGAAGAATGATTGGTGGTCTTTTTCCTGATGAAATGATTCGATTTCAAGAACAGTAAAAACACTATAACAGTAAAAACGGTACCTTCAAAGCGCCAGTAATGATACGGAGCTGAGAGTCAAGATATTCCAAGCAAAAAACATGCTAAGCGTCATATGTAGCAGTCGCCAACGCCTACGCCCATGGTAAATATGCAGTCTTGTACAGTCACTGCGCTGTTCTTCCCGTAACATTTACGCCTTGTACAACAGATCCAAGAATCCACTCGCCAGATCAACGACAACACTCTTGTTTGGCAGAGAGCCGGCGACACCGTATAGTGCTGAGGCATCGCCCATGGCCTTGCCGTGCGGTCCCTTACCCTCGACAAGACGGACACGCTCCTTCTCGCGCTCCTCTTCCACAACAGCCTCGAGATCGGAGATCAGCTTCTCCCAGACCTTGGTGATGGGCAGAGTGACTGCAACGTGGATAGCAGGTGGGTTCTGCAGAGCGTTGAGGTGCCATCCCTTAGCACCCATACCGTCGGCGATGTCGTAAACGTTCAAGTTGCGAGCTGTAAAGGCGACAACTGAGACGAGAGGCTTGCCGAGGATTTCAAGCTCGCCGCTCAGAGCTGGTGTGCTATGGATAGCTTCGGCGATCTTCTTGGCGGTTCCAACAATCTTGGTGCAAGCGTCGATATATCCGGTCTCACCCATGGTCATCAAACTAGCCCAGCAACCAGCGATGAGAGCACCTGGTCGAGAACCCGCCATACCGGGAGAAGCGTAGACACCACCAGACCAATCGGGAGAAACAAAGTACTGGTACTTGCGATGGTCGGCGGTGCGGTACAGAACAGTCGAGTTTCCCTTGGGTGCGAAACCGTACTTGTGAGTATCACAGCTAATACTGGTAACACCCTTGAGACGGAAATCAAAGAGCTGAGACTCAAAGCCAGCACGCTCAAGGAAAGGAACCATGAAGGATCCCAGACAGCAGTCAACATGGAGCCAGATGTTCTTGCGCAGGGCAAGCTTAGATAGGGAAACAATGTCGTCGATGATACCGTGAGGGAAGTTGGGCGCAGAGCCAACGAGGAGGACTGTGTTAGGGTTGACGAGTCGTGAAACAGCACGGACATCGACCTGGTACTCGGGAGCAGGGCATGCGACGAGGTGGACCTTGATCTTGAAATACTCAGCAGCCTTGTGGAAAGCAGTATGAGCTGTATCGGGCAGAATCCTATCATTATTGGTCAGTCTCCTTGTCCAATGCATGCATGTAGCTTGACTTACATCTCGGGTTCCGTCACTCCTCGCTCAGTATAAGCCTTCTGGCGAGCAGCCAAGCAAGCCATCAGAATACTATCAGTTCCTCCGCTAGTAGAAGTACCAGCGGCACCTGGAGGTGCATGGAACATGCTCAAGACCATGCTCACAACCTCGGCCTCCATCTTGCGCACACCAGGGAAGACATCGGGGTGAATGGGATTGGCAACGGTGAACTTGCCAAAGGCCTCCGTCTGGAGTTTTATGAGCTCGTCTTCGCCGTGGTAAACTGCACCAGAGACATATCCATCCTCCCAGCGGGTATGGTCCATGTTGGCGAGGTTCTCGAGCTCGGAGCGTACGGCATCATGAGGAAGTCCATCCTTTGGTAGAGTAAGGTAGCGGATCTGGTCTTTGGGAACAAGCTTGTCGGACATCTTATCCAGGGATTCCTTAACCTGCTTTTGGACCTTACCCCGCACGCCAGGGGCTCGTAGGAAGTAACCGTAGAGGATGCGACGAATGTTGGTGTAGAACTCGACAATGGAGCCGATGATGCCTCGGCCTTTGAGTTGCCAGAATGCGCGACGAGTCCATCGCCAGACGAAAAGGAGCAAGAGAATATTGCGTAGTCTATAAAGCAGTTAGGCATGGTTAGTATCTTGTATCATCAATTGCAGAACAATGCTTGGTATGAATGGTGATGATGCATGGTAGTATGGAGACTTACAGATCGAGGTTCAGCAACGACCAAGAAACGTCATGTCTCCTACGCTTGACAGACTCAATACTACCGCGCAAGTTAGCAGGAAGTCGGGAAAGACTCCCAATATGCGGAGGAGAAGCCATGATTAAAGATTAACAAGAAGAGAAACCGAAAAGGAGCGACAAAATTGGAGCCAATTGGTGAATTGGTGGTGTTTTAAACAGAAAGGAGCTTGACGTCGTCAATCATGGAGAGATATCGCGGGGACAAGGCGCTACTTGGATATTTTTTAGTGGGGCCATACTCTCGATCAGGCCCATCACATGCTGGGGCTAGAAGGGTTTAGCAACACGGGTTCCGCGGGAGTCAGGCAGCTTAACCCCTAATGTTATAGCGGTTCGTAGCCCTCCAGTACTGGAAACGGATCATGGACCGAGGCGAACACCCTCCATCTGTAGGAATCCCTGCTAACGCCGTAATTGTACATGAGCACCCACTCACGCAGTCGTCTATCCGAGCACGTCTGGTGATCGATTGTCGCTTGAAGACTTAATTATTTGTGAATAACTACCTTATTTGGGGTGATATTCCGTTGCAACAGTCTTGAGTTGCTGTGATTGTTCAGGGCTGAGTTGCCGAAGTTCTGAAAGTATGTAAACTGAAGTCAACCTGGTAGCGTTCCTGGCCGGAAGAACGGCAGGCCAGGGTCATGGAAACTGTGGAGGGTCGTGTCAAGGATTGCTGGGGATACATAAAGTCGATCAATCAGACGGCTGTTGAATATAAGTACATGTATCTCCTTAGATACTACATAGCTTCACAAGTGAATTTGCTCATACGCCGATTACCATTAAGTCAAGCGGTTAGATAAGAAAATGTGTATTGATGCTATCGAGCTCATCTAGGTCCCAACAAGAGCTACAATCTGCGACTCAGCTACCCTTGTCTGCCCTACAAAGAGGTCCCAGCTCCCTTGCGGTGGTTCAACTGAGGCAGGACGTTCTGGAATTAGAACAAGGGAGATCTAAGCCAGGCTGGCCATATTCGATATCTCACTGGTGCGATCCCAAGTAGACGAGATGAGACATCCATTTATCATGACAAGTTACCATTTACTACTCAAGAATACCACTCCCAGAAAAGAAGCTTCTCAAACTCAACGTTCCATCGACAAGCGGATCGAACATGTCCAGTTTGAATAGATGAGCTAAATTCACCAATAAATGACCAACTAACGCCCAGAAGAATACCTATTGGCTTTTGATCTCCAATCCTATAAACCCCTCAAAATCTATAACAAAACGCCCAATGTCCCTTGCTGAAATGCTATAATACTTATATCTTCCTCTTCGCGCTGGCATCGCCATACCTGCTCCTCAACTGCTGTTGATAGAAATGCGATAGCTTGTCGCAAGATGTCGGGCCCGTGATGGTACAGTCGACCATGAGCGTGACAAAGTCGCCGTCTCGGTACGCATTGCCCTCCTTGTTACGGCCGTATGAGGCAAAAGTACGCTGCGGAACGAGGGCGAGCTTGGAGAGGATCGTAGGGTGCCATTGCACGATGTGTTCCTGCTGAAATGTTAGATCATGTTCTCGGTTGTAAGCAGGTAAGAAGATGAACTTACCAGAGCGTGTCGCTCAGCTTTTTGAAAGTTGTAGCTTTGATATAGAGGATCCATCCATGTCTCGAGGAAATACTTTGCCCAGTCGCCATTCTTGAGGACGTAGCTATTAGTTACGAGTCCAGCATCATCCTGGCTGATGATAAGACCCGCATCTTCGCCCTTCAAGTGAGAAAAGGTCCTGATGATGCTATCCGGCGGCACAATAGGCCAATCCTTAACCATCAGGCTCTCAAGTTTCGCCGGGTCCATCACTTGCTCCTCCAATGTCTTGTCGAGCTCCATAATGTAGGCATTCTGGTCAAGAAACCAGACGTAGGTGGCATCGGGGTATTTTGATAACGCATGGCGCATTGCGAAAATCTTGGCCCATGATCGAGGAGATTTGCCCGTCTTATAGTCCGTCGCCTTTACGATCATTGCCTCATATCCTACAGTCAGATGTTAGCCCATGTCCCGGTAAACCCAAGCGGAGGAATCGCCTTACCATGTCTTGCCGCATATTGTTCCCGATTATTTCGAATAGATTCCAGATAGGATGTGCTGTACTGGCTATTGTCGAAAACCGTCACAACGACAACTGGCGGATTGCCGGAAGGCACATGCTCGTGGTATGGTTGCTCGCCTCCCAATCCGACTAGAAGATAGACAAGTCCAATCACGCCGAGTAGAACCAGAACAAGTGTACTCTTGCGAATTCGTCGTAGGATTGGTGGTATTTGCGAAGAGCGCTGCCCGAAAGGAGGTGGGTTGGAGTTCTTGCGAGGGGGATATGCGAAGTGCATCTTGGGCGAGTCTCCAGCCGGAGAAAATCGAAATCGAGTATTTATGAGTCGCAAGTGAAGTTATCCCGGCCCCAATGACTTTCTGGTCTTCGAAATAGCGAGCGCAATTGCGTAGGGGTTTGTTGATCGCCGGCCTGAGGAATGGGAAATCAGGGTCTCGTGGAAGGTCGAGGAGGGCGGGCAGGTATATAAATCGGGTTCAAAAGACAGATCCGTAGTCGCAGCAAAAATTCAAGAAGCGAGCGAGAGCGTACGATTTAATCTGCAGCAGTAAGCAGAGACAATCAGGGAGCCATGGCTGCCGCAGATATTGGTGATAGATGGCCTTTTTCGGTTCAGCAGCAAATTCATGAGGCGCTGGCCCACATGTCTGGCTCCCGTATCCTATTGCAGGGATGTCAGAACAGCAAATTCCAACGTCATCTCGGCACCGGGAGCACGTATATCCGACTTAGAGTCAATGATTTAGGTCTAGAACAATAGAAGCATGAAGTGAGAATACGATAGGAATTCGTATTATATTATCCTGTCTATATATAGACCGTGACCACTTTGCGGTATTGTTTGCTTCAGTGGTGGTATTGTAACAGAGTGAATTAATAGTCGAATATCATATGATCGGAAGCATTGTCACATACGGGACCTTCATGTTACGATAGGCAATAACATGGCATTGGTATGTATCAACCAACATTCGACAGTCTGCTCACTGCGTTGTACGAGGGTAGTGTACCCAGCAGACGCCTCACATCGTTTATGACACCCAAGGGCATCCCGATGTGTGAATGAAGGCTGACAATCTCATGCTGGCCAGCGAGCAAAAGACCAAAACGGTCTTCACCCAAGGCGCAACAGAGCGTAAATCTTTGCACACAGACTAGTTGACTTGACACGGAAGAGCAAGATCTAGGCAACTTAAGAGTGTGCAAATTAACACATACACGAAGCGAAAAGAAAACAGACATGAACAACCTCTTCAAGGACAAGAGCTTAAACAGCTTCATTGGTCTTTCTTACTTCCCTGATTCGGCTCATCGCCAACATCTTCATCGTCATCATCTTCCCCAACGTCGACGACCCTGTCGCTCACGTTCTTGAGTACACGAGCACTCAGCTTCTGAACAAATTTCCAAATGCCCACAAGGAAAGTGAATGCACCGATGAGTACAAAGATCAGGTTGATGTTTTCGACACGGTTCCGACCAGTGCCTCCTCTCCTGCCACCACCACCTGCCACTCCGCTGCTTCGGATCTGCCACCAATGGAATGGAGATACAGTGAACATCGTCTTGAACAAGCCGACAATTCCCAGGGAGAAAAAGCCTTTGATGAAGTGTTCGATCCACGAGGTGGGCTCTGGTGGTGGAGGGGGCCTCAAGCCTTCGATATCTGTTACCACGCTTGTGACAGTTTCGCCGATGGTTCCAATTGGGTCGGACCAAAGATCAAATAGGGGATCCGCAATGAATCCGAGAACAAAGATGCTTAGTATGCAGAACCATACGGTCAAGCCAACCTGCGCCCACTTGCTGCTCAAAAGAGAGCCCCAGTGTAGTCGAGAAATGCGATACGTGAACTTGCATGTTGGACATTGCCAATAGTTTCTCGCCTCCATGGGGTTTGCAAGTCTCCAGGCACTGAGGCATCCTTCGTGGACATACTTCTGTGAACCTTTACACTTGCATGGTGATAGCAACCTCCCCAATTCCGGATCGTCGGAGACGTATGTAGGTCGCGATGATGACGTCGGAATGCCGAACGTGGATGTCGCGTCAGGGAACCTGGGTTCTTCAGTGTCGAGGCAGATACGACAAGTTCGCGGGCCGTAGCGCCTGTTTCTAGGCGTGCTTTGAGGCTCCTGCCGGTACGTGGCGTCTGGCTGTGGAGGACGAGTCCATTCGCCTGTAGTCTCTGGTTCCGGACGTCTTTCTGGTTCGGGTTGCCGAGGAGCAGAACTTTCCCCTACCGAGGACCAATCCCAAGTTGGACGCGTATCCATGATGATTTACGTGAACCTGTGGAAGTAAAGAAATAGAGGCAAGGACAGTAAGTGGTATAACCAGAACAGAAAAAGTGTGCAAGTACGTAGTCGTTGGCCAAGGAGGCGTATCAGGCGCAACCTACATGTTTCTGCAAGGCTCAATGTCAAGTGAGACCAGTAGGAGAGCGGGGGAAGCACCTGGACGCCAAGATCATTACCAGGAGATATAAGTATGAAGAGGCCAGCTCAGCCTTTTGCAGGAGAATGTTGAGGAAGAAAGCCGAAACAGCCGATAGGAAGCTGGCTGTGCAGAAGAAAGCTGCTAGGTTTGTGTGGGTGGAGCTTAAGAGCTTCCCTGGTCGGGCTTCGGATAAACTGTTACCCCGCATACAGCTCCGGGCGGGTTGAGCTCGACGCGCAGCTGGGACTGCCTAGAGGCTACAGCTGCTTTGGCCAAACACCAAAGCTCTAGTTGCAGCCTTGTTCTGATATCTCCTTGTCAACCCCACGAATTGATCACCACAAATAATTCAAACATCACTTCATCCATATCGAGTCTATCACACAAGGACTCTGAGCGATGGCGGACCGATACTCCTTCTCCCTTACAACCTTCTCGCCCAGGTATGTTTCGGTGACGACACTGGTATTACCGTGCGAGCATCATCACTGACAGAGTTATAGCGGAAAGCTGGTGCAGATAGGTACGTAATTACCAGACGCATCCGCGACTTCGATTGCATCTGCATATTAAAGCTCCTTGCGACCACCTCGATCACGAAGCTAACTTGGGGAATAGAGTATGCCCTCAACGCCGTAAACCAGGGTATCACTGCCCTCGGCATCAAAGGTTCGCGCTGTCTCCAACATCTCCAGGGGACTACTACTGACCAAGACAAGCCACCAACGGTATCGTTCTCGCCACCGAGAAGAAGTCGTCTTCTCCTCTCGCCGACCAGAGCTCCCTTTCCAAGATCAGCGACATCACCCCCAACATCGGCATGGTGTACTCCGGCATGGGCCCCGACTATAGAGTATTGGTGGACCGCGCACGCAAGGTCTCGCATACCGGTTACAAGCGCATCTACAACGAGTACCCCCCAACCAGAATATTGGTGCAGGACGTCGCCCGAGTGATGCAGGAGGCCACTCAATCCGCCGGTGTTCGACCCTACGGTGTGAGTCTGCTGGTTGCTGGTTGGGATGAGGGTATCGAGCCCGAGGAGGAGAACAAGACCACCGAGGAGAGCGAGGAGAAGAAGGTCAACCGAAAGACTGGTGGTATCCACAAGGGCGGTCCTATGCTGTACCAGGTCGACCCCTCTGGCAGCTACTATCCTTGGAAGGCTACAGCCATCGGCAAGAGTGCCACCAAGGCCAAGACATTCTTGGAGAAGCGGTACTCGGAGGAGCTGGAGCTTGAGGACGCCATTCACATTGCCCTGTTGACGCTGAAGGACAACATTGAGGGAGAGATGAACGGTGACAGCATCGAGATTGGTAAGTTTTCAAACGGTTCGACAGAAGAGTTTGTTTCTAACAAGTTGCAGGTATTGTTGGTGCCCCCGCAGAGCACCTTCTGGGTCTCGAGGGCGTTGATGGGGCTGTTGGACCCCGGTTCAGAAAGCTGACTCCCCAAGAGATTGAGGATTACCTGACGAGTCTATGAAAACCCTTATGCAGATGATCACAACGAGAAGCCTTGTACAATAGAGGGTCATTGGGCTCAATAGAGGCTCAATAGAGCTGGTTCTGGTAGAAGGGCGGCTCATTCGAGCTCTAAGCTTATTTTGGTTTTGCCTTTGCTGTGACTATGAATGATGACTTGGGACCGGCTTCCACAGCAACAACCTCCCAGCCTGCAGAGGGTTTAAATTCTATCTGTGACCACGATTCGACTGGGTTCCTTGTATCCCTCCCAAGCCCAATCTGGCCGTTTGTGTTATCACCTATTACGTAGACGCAACCATCAGTAGTCAGAGCAATAGCATGTGACTCTCCAACGGCGATGTCCTGCACATCTTTATCTCCGTCTATTTCAACATAGTTTGGTATCGCGTCAAGATCAGTGAAAGCGTTATGTCGACCATAAGATCCAGGCGATTCCATACCCCAAAGATACACTCCACCACTCTCCGTTAAAGCCGCAACGGTGTATCCTCCAGCAGCAACTCTCTTTGTAGGTTCGCCGAGGTCAGCCAGGTCGGGCACAAGACTGGGTATATGAGCAGGGCTATGGATATGGTTAGTCGTATTGGTGTGTGAGTGAAGGCAAACACATACCTGGACTCGTCCACTTCGCGGCCGAGGCAATCTCGGAATCGAGGATCACCACAAGTAAAGACAGACCCATCTTCGAGGAGAATAACGAAGCCGGCATCGTAAGCTACTATTCGAAGCACAGGAGATGTGCAAGGCCAGGTATTTGTGCTCTCGTTGGCATCCCAGGCAGCCAAGGTTGGATACTCAACAATAGTCTGAGCTGGCTGTGAGGGATCGAGGTCCTGTGCCATTAGGACTTTTTCATCTCCTGATATCGCACTTATGGAGTCGAGTAAAATTCTTTTGTTATCTGTACTGTAGAGGGACTTGCTGCTAAGCCCCCCAGCAACAACCCAGATGTCTTTTCGTTGAACTAACAAGCATTAGAAATGGAAATATTAACACTGCAGTAACTCATTAAGATTACCTGCAGTCCAGGATATACCAGGAACGATCCGGCCAATAGATTTGCCTGTCAATATTTTGGTAAAAGTGAAGATGTCATCTGGCTCTTCAGCTGGCGATGGCTCAAACACGAGCTGGTTCCAGGCATTAAAGCCAGTTGTGTATAGCTCCATGTCATCGTCGGTGGAAGCGGCGCGCACTGGAAGCTCCATGGTAGTTCAAGTTCTGGCTTTTTGTCAAGTGGTTGTCAAGCTCCGGAGTCTCTTTACTTAGACAAACTCATCTGGTGCTCGATATTATCCTCAAGATGTCAGGCCACTTCTGGGGGTTGAGCCTGACAAGTGGTTTTAAACTTGTTGCTTGAGATACTTTTTTATTGTCTCAGCGAGGAAACATGTTAGTGTGGGGATAAAAAAAAAGAAAAGAAATCCAGAGCATATTGATGAGCTGCAATTAATGAATGAGGCCCTCGTAAGATCTGATAGTTGTGGCCCAGTAGTAAGTACTACAGTGCGAATGTTGCATTTGCCAGCGAACAATACAAGAGAGGTTATAGATATGATCAATAGAGCTATCTGCAATAGAGAATGCTACATATCCAAGGGTATCTCTAAAATATTATTGTAAGAGTTTCTATCAAGTATTATGAAGATAATTCATCCACTGAATAATTTCAATGCTCCTGTCCTTAAGTTGTAATTGTACAGTGCAAGTCACAAATTCTAACCTGCATAATCCACTTGGAGTGAATATTATCTGCTGGCAGTGAATCACTGCCTCTTTCACTAAATGGCCGGCCTCCTATTAGCCTTGTTGCTATCAACACAATAGATCGGCCTCCTGCATTGTTTTCCGTGGGTGTATGCCTCGTTGAGAGCCTCATTGGTTGGTGGGCCTCCTACAATTGACCTGCAGCTAGATATTCACTTTACTCAGCCATGAATAGGCGCTCGCAACGTCCCTCTTTCACAGACTCTCTTTTTGGCCAAACCACAGCATATTGGAAACTTTCGCTTTATGCTCTCAAGATATCATCGCTATTTAAGATTTCTTACCCGTGCCTCCGTTCTTGATCAGTTATACACCTGGGGGAAGACACCTTCACTCAGGAGTGCAGCATCTGCTCGATACAAGCCACAGCTTCGAAGTCGACGGCATTATTCGTCCTTGTTCCATGATAAAACAATGATGGATATTTCTCGGCAACAGTCTCCCGAGACTGGGAGTTCTGACTCTTCGCCGTCCGAGAGCCCTGCTACCGACGAGACGCCTACGCCTGCCGTCGAAATCACCGAAACAGTATCTATCATCCCTGCCGATAATGTCTCGGACGGCAGTGAAGATGAGAAGATGGAGTCTAGAGCCGAATCTCCAGCTCCAGAGATTGTCAATCCCCGTGCTTACCAGCGAGAAATGCTAGAGCAGAGTCTCAAGAGGAATGTGATCGTTGCGGTATGTATTCAGGACGCGGGATTTCACTTTGCATCGACTGACGTGATTTAGATGGATACTGGAAGTGGTAAAACTCAAGTGTATGTGACTTTTTTGATGTTCGAGGTGTAAAGGGTTGACCAAGTTTTGCAGAGCTGTTCTTCGTATACAAGCTGAACTCGAGAGATGTTCACCGGACAAGGTACGTGATCCAAGAAAATTATGAATCAATTCACTGAAAAAGAATAGATCATCTGGTTTCTGGGAAAGACAGTCAGTCTCTGTGAGCAGCAATTCGATGTTATCCACAGGCAAATCCCATCGGTGTCTATGAAGTTGCTTACTGGGCATCTCAACATTGATGCATGGTCGCCAGAAGTCTGGCCCAGAATCCTGCATGGTACTCGAATTGTCGTGTCAACCTTTGATATCCTGCGTGATGGTCTTGATCACGCTTTTGTCAGGATGGATATGCTCGCTCTGATCGTATTCGATGAAGGTAAGCAATCCGTCACCCCAGATTGTTCCTGCTAACTAGATTGTAGTCCACAATTGCGTCAAGAACAGTTCTGGGCGGAAGATCATGATAAACTTTTACCATGAACACAAGGATGCCGGCCGGCCGGTTCCCGGAATACTGGGCTTGACCGCCAGCCCAGTCATCTCCTCAGATCTTGCTAGTATCGAGGTGTTGGAAAACACGATGGATGCGATATGCGTCACACCAACCGTTCACCGAGAGGAACTCCTTCGACACGTCAACAGACCTCATTTGGTTCGCTCACTGTACGACCCCAAGAAACGTCCAGACCGCACCCCACTGATGCAAGCATTGCAATCGGAATACTTGAAGATGAACATTGCACAGGATCCGCATGTTGTCAAACTCAAGCCCCTTGCCGCTAAAAGCGAAGAGTGCCGAAATAAACTTCAGGATGCGATTATGAAGCATGACACTTTCTCCCAGAATCAGATGAAAGGCTTGTGGAATAAAAGCAAAGACGTTCTCGGCGAACTTGGAAGTTGGGCAGCAGATCGCTATGTATCGGAGCTCATTAGGGCGTTTCTACAGCGAGTCGACTCACCTAACACATTCGTTGATTCCTGGTCGAACGAAGATAGGACCTACCTAGCAGGACATTTGCGACAAATTTCTATCAACTCGATCGACATCGCACCGCCAACCGCGCATGACCTCTCACACAAAGCTAGTAGATTGATCCATGAACTTATTACAGCCGGTGACGGTGTGGTTGGCATAATATTCGTCAAAGAAAGAGCTACAACAAATGTTCTTTGCGACCTTTTGAATAGCTACCCACCCATCCAGGCCCGGTATCGCGTTGGTGCGATGGTCGGTACATCTAGCTCTGCAAACCGGAAGGTTAATATGTACGAGTTTCTCAATAACACTGGTAGCCAAGCCCTGGACGACTTCAAGTCGGGTGCCATCAACCTTCTTGTGGCTACCAGTGTTCTAGAGGAGGGCATCGATGTTCCAGCATGCAACTTGGTGGTATGTTTTGATGAGACTACGACATTAAAGTCTTTTATCCAGCGTCGTGGCAGAGCCCGTATGCAGGAATCCAAGATGATTGCCCTGGAGAGCTCTACTTCAGACCCACGCGGATGGGGGGAATTGGAAGAGGGTATGAAGAGGCGTTATGAAGATGACCAGAGAGAATTGGCAAGACTGGATGAGCTGGCACGGGCTGAGCAAACCAGTTCTATCTACTACATCGTCAAGAAATCTGGAGCGAGACTGGATCTTGAGAATTCCCGACAACATTTGGAGCATTTTTGCCAGGTCGTTTTCAGAACCGATTTTGTCGACCGGCGACCTGACTACATCTTCCAGGAACGAGATTCTGGCCTCGGAGGACCAACTATTAAGGCAACAGTGATGCTACCGTCAGGCTTGCCACCACATCTTCGCAAGTTCGAAAGCGCCTTGAGTTGGAAATCGGGAAAGAATGCCATGAAAGATGCTGCGTTTCAAGCATACGTCGCCTTGTATGAGGAAGGGTTGGTTAACGAGCACTTGCTTCCCATGAATACAATAACCGAAAGTGCTGAAGAGGTGGTGGAACTGTCAGTTGAACCCCTATTCAACCCTTGGGCTCAAGTTGCACAAAAGTGGAGGACGACCGATGACAAGTGGCTCTATGCCTTCGAGTTTGACGACGAGGAGTCCACAGATTCTATTCGTTTCGAAATTGCTCTACCTGCTAAACTCCCGCGACCTCGAGACATCAGGATATACCCCGAGGGAGGCTTCAAGTGGTCCATCAGATGTGTCGCGAGTAAGAAGATCTCCCATGAGGAGTCTTCTAGTCTGCCTGACCACACATCGACCTTGCTAGCGATGCACTATGGCCATCGCTGGCTTGTGGAGGACCGCGACCATGTAATCAAGGTTATCTATGAGCTCAGGGGTCTTTCACGAGATCAGATTGGTGCCATACCTTTCCATGAGGACGCTGCCGCTAGTGGTAGAATTCTTGTGCGGGACCCTCAAAAGTCACCGTTTCACTACGTTAAAACAATCCCTTCAAAACCTCTATTTGAGGAAGTGCAGCATCCGTTCTATGAGTATGATGC
The DNA here is from genome assembly GCA_014822085.1 of Fusarium stilboides. Taxonomy (NCBI): domain Eukaryota; kingdom Fungi; phylum Ascomycota; class Sordariomycetes; order Hypocreales; family Nectriaceae; genus Fusarium; species Fusarium stilboides. The sequence continues at coordinate 31,689 of JAASAY010000245.1, forward strand.
TGCACCAAATGAAGAGTACCTAGTCGTTGAAAGGTGGACGCGCAGAGCAGACTTGCTGCATGCTATCAAGCCTGGCGCCATGGCAAAATCCAGTGTCAAACCTTACGGCCGGGTTCTTCCTATTTCATGGGCCACTGTAGATGTGGTTCCAAGTCGAGTCGTTAAGTTCGGCATGCTGATACCTGCTATCATCCACGATCTGGAGGTACAGCTTATCGCCTCGGAGTTATCTTCGACACTATTGGATCCAGTGGGCATTTCTGACTTGCAGTTGGTGCTCGAGGCTATCAGTTCACGCAGTGCCGATGAGCCTTTCGACTACGAACGACTCGAGTTTCTTGGTGACTCAATTTTGAAGTATTGCACGATCATTCAGGCCTACTCTGAGCGTGAGTTCATCCCATCTCTATGAAATGTCTATACTAACTGGGATAACAGACCCCTCTTGGCCGGAAGGGTTGTTGAACTACTTCAAGGATCGACTTGTTTCTAATGCCCGACTGCACCGTGCGTGCCTAGAAAAAGGTCTTTCGAAATTCATCCTATCAAAATCTTTCACTGGCATGAAATGGAGGCCACTGTACCTCGACAAGTTCCTTGACGAGGAATCTGCCATTGGACAACCAAGATTCATTGGACCCAAGAATCTTGCCGATGTGGTGGAGGCACTTATTGGGGCCTCTTACCAGGACGGGGGCATGACCAAGGCTTTGAAATGTATCACTGTTTTCTTGGGTGACAAGTGTCATTGGCACGAAGAGGGTACGGGCAGGGATATACTCTTCGGTGCGGCTCCTAGCGACGTGGAACTTCTTTCAACTCTAGAACCCCTGGAGGATTTGATCGGATATTCATTTCAGAAGAAGTCTTTGTTGATCGAGGCAGTAACACATGGGTCATATGCTGCGGACGCACAAGTGCGATCTTATGAGCAGCTTGAGTTTCTCGGCGACGCTATTCTCGACTACATCATCGTCACCAAGATGTTTAACTTCAGCCCACCTATACCGAACGGTCGTCTCCACATGATCAAAACGGCTATGGTGAATGGAGAGTTTCTTGCATTCATCAACATGGAGCATGGATTGAGCCGAAAAGAGGTCGACCTCAAGCCCGGCGGTGCTCTGGGATCTACTGAAGTTTACTTACCACTATGGAAATTTATGCGTTACAGCTCGCTTGAGATGGGCAAGATACAGAAACAGACTGAAGTCAGTTTTGAGGCGTTGCGAGGTGAGATCGCCACGGCTGTGAGGGAGGGCACACACTACCCGTGGGCGTTGCTTGCAAGACTTCACCCGAAGAAATTTTACTCAGATCTCTTCGAAGCACTTCTTGGCGCCGTTTGGATTGACTCGGGGTCCATTGAAACATGCGAGGGTGTTCTTCATAGATTTGGCATTCTGCCTTATCTCGAACGCATTCTCATTAAGAACATACACGTTCAGCATCCCAAGGAACAGCTTACAAAACTTGCTGTCGATCAAAAGATTGAATACGACTACACGGTCATTGAGGGGCCAGAACCTGAGTACCTATGCAAAGTGAAGATAGGGGACCGCGTGGTGGGAGATGTGCGTGGAGCACTTAATAAAGCGGAGGCCATGACCAAGGCTGCTGAGCAGGCGGTGATGCTCTTGACTGAAGAGAAGAGAATCGCAGAGCATGGGAGCGATGAAATGGATTTTGCATAGATGATGAAGATAATGCAGATGAGACACGATTTTGCAAGGCTTGCGAAAGCAGATCAGTTTAGCATCGTTGAGCGACCTAGTGCGAGTTCTAGACCATTTATATATAATATATTCTCTTGAGTCTAAATTTGCTTTCCAAGTTCTTCTAGAATGGTATCCACGGTCCACTCAAATGTCTTTTCAATATCTCCATCGGCACTCACATCCTTCTGCACCCTAATCCCTTCCTTGTCCAAAACATCCGTCTTATACGCCCCCTCTACATCACCACCCTCAAACATCCAAGCATGCTCCTCCACATAGTTGGGCCAGACTATCTTATCCACATAACCGGGAGGATCCGCCCAAAAGCCTTCCAAAGTGACGTATCCGTCTCTAGCCTCTCTTCTACCCTTAGCTTTTTCGTATGTTGTTCGCAAGAAGAGCTTGATATCCAGGTTGGGCTTTATAGCAGCCATGGAAGGCGAGTAGAGAAGAAAGCCGTCAAGTAAGCATAAGCGAAGATTGTTACGCAAAGGATGGTCGGATGCTAGAGCGGCATCGACCTTGGCGCGCTGTGCAGCGATGGTTGCCTCCGAGACGGGACACTTGCCCACAGAGTTTTGGTCCTCTTTGGACTCAAGTGTAGGCTATAGAGTGAGATTAACTAAGAGTTGCTATGACTGAGGGTGGAGAGATGTGACTTACAGGAAACGCAGCATGTTGACGGATATAAGCGAGGGACTCTGCCATGGCAGGGATATCAATCGCCCCGGCACAGTCCCAATCTAAGAGATCATTCTTTGTCGGTAGTCTACCAAATATCAGCTATGAACCAGTCTAATAGCGAGTAGCTTGGCAAACAGGTGACAACTTACTCATCTTCAGGTCTATAAAAGTCATCCTCATGCAGAATGAAAGTGTGGGGGAAAACGTCCCGCAGCAGTCTCGCAAGGGTCGTTTTACCGCTCGAGGAACACCCCGAGATGCCTACTATAAGAGCCTTGTTTGCGTTCATAGTGCCAAGTTACACAAACATGAGGTTGTACGACAGGGTTTGTGTTGTTTGTGAGTCTTTTGATGCGCTCGAGATGTGGTTCAAGGCCCCACGCACGCCCACATATGCAGGGAGTGGTGTAATCCGCTAATCGTGGAATTGCAGGGGTTTTCTATCAGAGCTTGAGCTTTGATGGACAAGGTTATATTGTCTTGGCATTAACTTTGAAAGCCACAGCTTATTTCAACCCTTGAAGCATTTTGTGGCATTAGTATGTATTTTAGACTTTTATTTTGAATATGCAATATTGCAGTTTATGTCTAGATGCAGTTGCAATAGACTCAAGTTCTTATCCCACCACCTTGGATAACCTTGAAGAGTCCATTCCCCGTCGAGTCTAGCGAGGATAAATCAGACACCATCCGTCCCACTGGGTCAATTGATTTGCTGAGAGAAGCCACAGTCATTTAGAGAGAGACAAGTCTCTACGTGCAACAACACACTCCTTTCATTGGCGTGTTCCTTTACAAAATGCTGCCAAGAGATGCACATGGACTTTTTCAAGGTAGAATGATTGGACTGAGATCTAGGTCTCGGGGTCTCATTTCAGGGAGCATTGGCAGTGTAATTGAGGTTAAGCAAGGGAGGAAGTACTTGTATAAGTCGGTGCCAAGAAGAAAAGCATAGTTTGCTTCGGTCCTATGCCTTATATCGAGGACTCACTGTCAAACTCTATGCGATCTGTGTGTTGTCATTTGCCTCCTCCCTTGATTACCGTTAGAGTCGAGTTTCCACGTTTCCAGAATAACACACCCATGGAGCATATCTGAGTCAAATGAAAAGATTCCAGCCAGAGACTCCATCATCTCGCCCAATAGTCGCCATCAGATACATACCAGACGCCTCTCCCGTGTTGTCTCCCTTGAGAACCACCCTCGCCCCTACTTAAGGTATCATGGGACAATTTTCAAGGCTTCTGCCACAAACAACAATGTTGAAGCCTTCGCAGTCCAGCATGGAGAAATTCCAGCCTCTCAAGAAGAGGCTGGCGGCCAAGATTGCATGGGCAAAGATTCGTATCCCGGTTATTGTCAGGTCGCGACCCTTTCGAAAAACTGCTACCATTGTTGCTGCTTTTTCGTTTGCTGTCGCTTTTATCATTCTCACGGCCCATTTGACGAATGCGGGCTATTTCATACCCAAGGTGATCAGTGGGATCGCAAAGTACCCGTCATGTCAGAGCAAGGGTATCAATGGAACGACATCGATATGGGAGAAATCGCAACAAAAATATGAACATCTGATGGAAGATAAGTTCACGTAAGTCGTTAGAACACTCGGAGACTCCCTGAGCAGATCGAATCCGACCTAACATTTGTTATTTTAGTATCGCCATGCAGACATACCAACGACCGAAGGAACTTCAAGCCACTCTCAACAATATCTTGAGTGAAGAAGTTCCCTCACTTCTCGAAGTAGTCATCGTCTGGAACGACCTCGAAAATTACGCTCCAGAGGATTACGTCTCCAAATACGGCGTTCCCGTACGATATCGAAGGTCGAAGCGCAACAGCCTCAACGAAAAACTCTGGCCCGATCCCGAATACAAGACTCAAGCGATTCTCCTCTCGGACGACGACGTATACTACCATCCCAAGGATCTCGAGTTTACATTTCAGACATGGCGCAAATTCGGAAGGAATCGAATGGTCGGTGCTCTCGCTCGATGCTCTCCGGTCGACACATTCGGCTACCACAAGTACACCTTCTGCTCTAACAGACAGCCAAATGACCATTACAACATGGTCCTAACCAACCTCGCCTTCTCACATATCTCCTTTCTCGACTATTACTCCTCAAACGACACTGCTATGACCCAGATCAGGGATTACGTGGACGAAGGATTCAACTGCGAGGATATTGCGTTGAACTACGTCCACGGCCTCCTCACTGGCGAAGGACCCCTTCTCATCAGCGGACATAAAAAGTATGTCAACTTTGTTCCCAGTGAGGGAATTAGCATGAAGAAGGGCCACATCGATGCGAGAAGTGCTTGTCTGAATGACTTTTCCAAGATGTTTGGATGTCATCCTTTGGTCGATGAGACTGGCTACATTCAGCGCGGTGTGCTTGTTTTGTAAGAACGTCGAGTCAAAGAGAAACGTCATTATGGATCGTCTGAGACATAGTGATATTTATCGACAGGAGTATGATGGAGTTTTGACTTAACGATATATACTTGCCTTATTGGACTTATTACATGATTGGATCTTTAACGGCTGTACCGGAATATTGCGCACCATCGCAATTGTTGTTTCAAAGAGACGAATGAAAACAACAAAGAATCAGGAGGAATCGTTAGAATTTTTAAATTTTCTTATGCAAAAATATTACATCTAGAAAGTCCCGAAACACTATGAAACTTTGATCGTTGACAGTCTTTAGCTGCCCCACGTGATGTAACTAACACCAACCTACTAGTTAGTCTCATCACCGAAACCGCCGAACAACATCACAATCTTCCAAAACCTCAAAACTCCCCCCTCCAGCACAATGCCGATGAACCAAGGCGAACAGACAGGAGTCATAATCTCCACAGCCGTCGTGGCCCTCCTCACCGGCTACGCCTTCGGTATCTACACCATCCGCGGCTACCTCATTTCGCCCTCTCTAGTTGAGGAGCGCCGACGCGCCTTTCACGACCCCGTTGAGAGCGACGAGAGCGACATCGACGAGGATGACACCGTACTCGACCATGCGCCCAACTGGGCCAATGGCGCCGACGCCGACCGCAAGCAGGGCTTGAAGGCTGCTGAGGAGAAGGAGCAGAAGAACCAGCTTATCGTCCAGGATAATGGCGAGGAGTGCAAGCTTGTTCTGGTCGTGCGCACAGATCTGGGCATGACGAAGGGTATGTTTCTACATTGACTCTGAATATTCAATATTGGATTGCTAATCGTATATGTTCACAGGCAAAATCGCTGCTCAATGCTCCCACGCCACCCTCGCATGCTACAAGGCCCTCTCCCGCGCCCCCGCGAACTCCCCCCAGGCTAAGATCCTCAAGCGATGGGAGCGACTCGGCCAGGCCAAGATTGCCGTGCAAGTCAAGAGCCAGGAGGAGATCCTCGAGTTGCAGCGCAAGGCGAAGTCACTGCGAATCACGGCTGAGGTGATCCAGGACGCTGGTCGAACACAGATCGAGGCGGGCAGCATGACTGTGCTGGGCGTTGGACCTGCGCCCAAGAGTCTTGTTGACCAGGTCACTGGTGGACTCAAGCTTCTCTAAGCGACATACGACAGTGGACATGAAGGCGTCAATAGGGTGTATCATATACGAAGACACGTACGGGATTACGAATCGGATCGGGTTATTTAAAAGTACTACAGGCATACAAATAGACACTCAAAAGCGGAAGTTTGATAGACAAACACTCGTTTACACTCTAGAAGACTACATTTTGTGTGTTGAAGGGTATTATTCGCATTTGTACAAACAAGTCTATTACTCCTTTCTGGCAAACCTCGACAACGCCGGTCCTAGATCCGCTTCCGCCTCCAATTGCTTCTTGTCCTTCTTCGCCTGCTGCTCTTTCCAAATCTCGTCCACCTGCAATCTCTTCTCGTCGATAACGTTCTTCTTTCGCTGCTTGCGTAGGTATTTCTTGAGTGCGCCATTCTTGCCTCTTGCTCGCTTGCGGATCTCCTCGGCGATGTCTGCAGCGGGCGCATCGAGGTCCTTCTCTGCGCGGCGCTGCTTCTCGGATCGCAAGTCAAGGTTTCCGATGTAGTTGGGGTCGAGTGCGATCATGTCGGGCTGCAGCTTGTTGAGCAGACCCTTGACCTCGGATTCTTGTCGCTGCTTGGCTGTCTCGAAGGGGTTGACTTCCAGAGCGTCGTAGTTGGCCTCGCCAGCGCCGGGTACGATGATAGAAGAGAAGCCAGAGTCGTGGCCAAGACCGAGAACATCCTCGAATGGGCACCAGCGCACACGCTCGATACGTCTACCCTCACCACCCCAAGCCATATAAGGACTTTGAACCTTTTCTTGCACGGGGACGTTCTTATCGAACAGGCCCTTCCAGATAGTGGTCTGAGTGCCCCAGCCAACAGCCGTCAAGCCTGTGTCAGAGATTGATACTGATGAAGCAGGCTGGCGTGTGAAATAGTTGTTGACCTCGCGGAACATTCTCAAGTCCCATACTGCCATCTTCTGATCTTGACCGGCCGATACCATGTATCGACCTTCACGGTCAATAGCCAAATCTCGTACGGGTCCTCGGTGCGCCAACAACTTGACAAGAGGATCTTGGGAGTTGGGCGACCATAATGTGACTGTTCCGTTCTGGTGACCGACATGTAGAATGGCGTTCCAAGGGTTCTGCTCAAGGGAAACGGGTTGACCTAACCGGGTAGGGATCTCGGCGACGAGTTGTCCTGTTGATGTGTCTTGGTATTTGAGGAAACCTACAGAGCCCTGGAATTGGTTAGCGAGGTCAGAAGCAAATGAAGAGATCGGTACTCACAATTGTTGCTAGGAGGTAGTGGTATGGCAGAAACTCCATATGTGACACTTCTTGGTGTTTCTTCAAAGTGTGCAGTTCCACGCCATTGTGATCGTAGATATAGACGTACTTCTTCTGCGCGACGGCAAAGTACTGGTTGTTGTGTAGCCACTTGACGTCCCTCACCGTCTCGCCCAGCTGCAACTCGCAGCCCAGCTTGCCCTCTCGCCAGTCCATCGTCGCAACATGGCCCTTTCGGCCACCGAGCAACAGGTCCCGCCCATTCCTCGAATAATCGAATTGATAGGGTCCTAGATCGTCCAGCTTGAGCTCGAATCGCTTCTGCGCCGTCTCCACGGCGACACCCTCGGTGATGTCGTCTTGTCGGACCTTGTATGTTCGTTCGAGTTCCTCCTCGGCCTCGAGGAAACCGGATGTGTTCTCGAGAAGGATCTCGGCATCCTTGGCCTTGAGCGTGGCGTCTTGGTATTTACCCTCAAGGCGCTTCATGTTGCTGCGAAGCTTCTTGTCCTTGATGGCCTTTGTGTTGACCTTCTTCCCTCGACCGTAGGCCTTGTTCGCCTCTCGAATCCGACGAGCACGCTCTCGCTCGTGGCGAGGGACCAGCTCTGTTCGAGCACCCTGAACTGCAAGCGCGCCATTATCGCGCACCTTTGTAGTGGGCGCATCAATTGTGTCGACCTCCATCGTTTCGTACTGTCGATGCGCTCACTCGGAAAATGGTAGCTTGAACGGCCGGTTTGATCGACAAAAAAAGACAAAATTTCGCCGCTTATCAGACTATCACTGTTATCGATAAGATAAGAACACAAAAATTCCATTTTTGAATTACACCACAACCCCGCCATCCGCCTGTGATTATCGACCTTTTTGTCCACTTGACTTGTACGGAAAAGTGAAACCAACATTTTTCTTGTCACTTGACCAATCTGGCTTCGTTACCGTTTCGATTCAAAGCCGGAGGCGAGAGCAAGATGCCCGCCGCTGTGGCTCACCATCATCGCGCAACGACCAAGGTCACGCACAAGGCGTTTAAGACGAGGGCTGCGTCTAAGCATGAATTGAGGGACCGCGCAAAGGGTATGAATATTTTGAAAAACTTCATGATTTTTTCCAATTTTAACGTAAAAACTTAGGTCGAGTTCCCAACGAAAAAGGCACCCGAAAGACTCCTCACCAACAAGTCATGTCCAAATTCGACCGACGCAACCAGGCCAAGCAGGCCCGCTTGAACAAGCACAAGGAACATGTTAAGGAAACCTCTGTTTTCGCCGGACGAGATGGCGCCCCCAGACATGTCGCTGTCATTCCTCTCTGCGCCGGCACCGATCTTGACGCTGCGATCCGAACACTGAACGGCAGCGTCGACATCGAAGACAACACCGAGAGTGGCAAATACCGAGTTACAGTCGACCGATTCAAGCAAAAACTACAGTATATTCCTATTGAGCGAGACTTGAACGCCTGTTTGGATGCTGCTCGTGTGGCCGATTTCGTCGTTATTGTTCTTTCTGCCAGCGTCGAGGTCGATGAGCTTGGAGAGTTGATCCTGCGCAGTGTCGAAAGCCAGGGCATGTCCACCCTCTTCACTCTCGTTGAAGGCCTCGACAAGATTGAGCCTGCGAAGCAGCGACAGAGTGTTTTGGGCTCTCTCAAGTCTTTCATCACCCATTTCCACCCCGAGCAAGAGAAGCTTTACAGTCTCGAGAACCGACAGGAATGCGCCAACCTCATGCGATCACTATGCAGTACAACACCCAAGGGCATTCGATGGAGAGACGAGCGAAGCTGGATGCTGGCCGAGGACATCAAGTTTGCCTACTCAGAGTCCGACCCTACAATCATCACCGGTACTGTCCGTGGCAAGGGTCTCAAGGCCGACCGTCTCCTCCAAGTTGGTGACTGGGGAACTTTCCAGATCGAGAAGATTGAGGCCGCTCCTCTACCCAAGCAAATCAAGAAGAAGGGAGAAGAGGTGACCGTTGAGCCCGAGGAAGCCGACAAGCTGCTGGAAGAGGCCACTGAGGACCGTGATGACCTAGTGGAGCTGGCTCCCGAGGAAGTCATGATGGATGCTGATGACGCCGTCATGACAGCCGAGGCCACTGAGAAGAAGGGTGTTCTTCTAGATGACCACCACTACTTCTCAGATGAAGAGGCTGAGGCGAGGAAAATCAAGAAGCGGGTGCCCAAGGGTACATCCAACTACCAGTCAGCCTGGTATCTGGAGGATGTCTCCGATTCAGAGTCCGATATGGAAGACTTTGAGATGAAGGATGAGGCCGAAGAGGAGGAGGCCCGCCCTGAGGATGGCCTTGAGGGATATGCCCCTGCGCCAGCCACCGAGGGTGCTCCTTCAGAGTATCCCCAGTCAGAGATGGTCATTGAGCCAGACGAGGAGGAGGATGCTGAACAGCTCAAGCAATACCGTGCTGGAAAGCGAGATGAAGCTGAGGACGATCTGGAGTTCCCTGATGAGATTGAGTTACATCCTCATGTTTTGGCCCGAGAGCGTCTGGCCAGATACCGTGGTCTCAAGAGTCTGCGAACCAGTGTGTGGCAAGAGGATGCGGATCGCGCACATGAGCCCGAGGAGTGGAGACGTCTCCTTCAGGTTCCAGACTACCAGTCTTCTAAATCACGAGCCACAAGAGAGGCTCTGGTCGGTGGAGTTGAGCCTGGAACTCGAGTCCGCATTTACATTAAGGGCATCTCTCCTGCCCAGGAGAAGACCTACGACCCCAAGAAGCCCGTGACGCTCTTCTCTCTGCTGCGACACGAGAACAAGAAGACTGCTGTCAACTACCTCTTCAACCTCAGCTCCGACTATACCAAGTCCATCAAGGCCAAGGAGGAGCTCATCATTCAGTGCGGACCCCGCCGAATGGTGATCAAGCCCCTTTTCTCCCAGCCTGGACAAACACCAAACAACGTCCACAAGTACTGCCGATTCCTGCACCCCGGTCAATCGGCCATCGCAACTTTCATGGGTCCTTTGACCTGGGGTGCTGTGCCAGTGTTGTTCTTCAAGCGAACCACTGCTGAGGAGGTCGAGAAGGAGGATGGCCCTCACATCGGCATGTCGCTCATCGGCACCGGAACTTCCATGCCACCCTCAACATCCCGTGTCATCGCCAAGCGCATTATCCTCACCGGCCACCCTTACCACATCAACAAGAAGATTGTCACTATCCGGTACATGTTCTTCGACCGTGAGGATGTCGAGTGGTTCAAGGCCTTGCCTCTATGGACCAAGCGAGGCCGAAGTGGTTTCGTCAAGGAACCTCTCGGTACACACGGTTATTTCAAGGCGACGTTTGATGGAAGAATCAACCCTCAAGACTCGATCGGCGTCAGTCTGTATAAACGGGTGTGGCCACGAAGTGCTGCGCCTGTGGAGGGCCCGTTGTTGGAGATTGATCCTAGCACGCTGCAAGCAGATGGCGATATGATGATGGATGACCAGGCATAGATATGACACCCAGTATACCTCTTTAGATTCAAAAATGGCGTTTTCTCTTTTTCCTCTTACAAGATTATTTTCAACATTGTGATACGTGATATACTTTTCATGCTTTAGACCAACTGCTCCAAGCCCTCTGTCGGCCTGGGACCTCCCTTGCTTCGTCTCTCTTCCTCTGCACCGCTGGCTTTCCATGCGCTCTTGATCAAGTTGACGATGTGGTCTACACCAACGTCCTTCTTCACCTGCGCAAATACCGTCGGTCCTCCTTCTCGAATCTTCCTGGCATCTCTCTCCATCACACCGAGATCTGCGCCTACAATCTCTGCCAGGTCGGTCTTGTTCACAACCAAAAGGTCACTCTGTGTGATACCCGGACCGCCCTTTCTAGGGATCTTGTCGCCACCACTGACGTCGATAACGTAGATGATGAAATCGGCCAATTCGCGACTGTAGTTCGCAGCGAGGTTGTCGCCTCCAGATTCAATAAGTAGGATATCGGTGTCGAATTCGCGGTGCAGATCTTCCAGAGCAGCAAGGTTCTGGGAGATATCTTCACGGACAGCGGCGTGCGGGCAACCACCGGTCTCAATGGCGCGGATTCGAGGAGGTGGAAGAGCTTTGTTTCGGGTAAGGAACTCTGCGTCTTCGCGGGTGAAGATGTCGTTCGTCACGGCGGCGAGGGAGTAGTCCTTTCGGAGAGCGAGGGAGAGGGCGAGCATGAGGGCAGTCTTTCCGGAGCCGACGGGACTATCGAAATTGAGCTTCTGTACTATGGGTAAACGGAAATCGAGTCATCTTACCCTCCAATTCCAATGGTAAAAGCTCTCTCAGACCATTCACGACCTTCTACAATGGGCATCTCGCGCCCAATGAAGCTACCAGGTCCATCAAGGATCTCATGCGAATGGCCATGCTCAGCAGCGTTGAAGCCATCATGAGAGTGCGAGTGCGGGGCAGACCCGTCATGAGAGTGCGACATGATGAATAGATGTGGATTGGGTTTAAGGAGACCTCAATTAGCTTTGTCGCGAGAAATGGAAGAGGGGAAGCTTTTTGATAAGACGTAGAAGTTGCCCTTATCAGTTTGACAGAGCAAGCTCCATTCGGGGACGTGGGGGAGGGGTAATCTAGGTGGACCTCCGGCGGCCGGCGGCGAGCGGGCGAAGAACCGGGAAAAGCGGGGCTACGTTATATTACACTCTTAAGCCGGATCATTGTCGCCCTGGTTTCTTCATCAGAACAACATTTCCACAACACGTGTTGAGGAGATCATCATCCATCCTTATTTATGATAGTGAACGACTTGACTAACTCATCAGCTAAGGTGGGCTGTGTGTCACCTCGCTCAACAGAGAGACGATGTTGTAACTACTTATGTTACTCGAATTAGATCTACGTGTAGACAGCTCCTCGTTATCATATGACATATTCAACGGTCCAGAAGTGAGTATCTAACATGTCGTCAGATACAATCATCTCCGATACGGACTAACAAAAAGCAAGGACTACCCTGTCTCCTGCTGATCAAACATGCCGATCATGTTATATTATGTTAGATGTTGTTATATTAGGTTGAGCCTCGCTGTTATAACACAGTGTGTGACCTGTCATATAACGACATCGCGGTTTTCTTTGCTCTCAACTAGGCATGCTTCCCCTACTGGGCGTCTCCGATGGGACGTGGGCCAACAGCAACGTCCAATAGAAGTCCGAGTCCGGGTCCAACAGCAAAAGGTAAAGCTCACCAGGAATTCTCGGGCAACAACGCCCGCTTCCCCGGATTGACAAATCGACAACTTTCAGAATAACTCCACTTCAATATAACGCCCATCCTTGCTATACCTGACCCCAGATTTTGCCCTATCTCGCAAGTGGGAGTTCCAGCTACATGTCATATTCACAACAGATACCACTCTAGAAGAAATCATGTACTCAGCACTTGAGATTCCTCTAATACTAGTAGAAATTAGTAACTCCGGGACATATCTTAATCTCCATGTCCACATTTCACGCCGCTGATGTCGTTTTGCCGTTCTGCGTGAGACAACAACGTTCGCGGGCTGATGTGACCTATCTAATCTAGACAATCTTGTCTTCCCAGGCCGCCAGCTTCTCCACCCATGCGCATCTGACCTTGACCCCTGCTGCCCTGTGATGATTTCCACCACCGTTGGCACACCTGCTCCTCGTGCCATCCATAAAGGAACTTGGGGTTTCTTAAAACTGTGTCAGAGGTACGAGGCATTGAGAGACCTCATTGGACACTGACTTGATGGGCTCTACCTGCCCCAGAACTCTGCAACCCCGATTGTAGGTTAGCCTTAGCCCTTGAGACCTGAACCTTGAACAAACACATGGAAGATACGTACTCTTGCTTAACCACATGGCTCGTCAAGTCCTAAGCCGCACATCCACTCCACCTAATGATTCGATTGGTTACTAGGAACCGTTATCTGGATGTTAGATCTAACGATCTGGAAGTTACCTAGCAGGGGGATGCCACTTTGACAGGTTTTTGTTCGTTGAACAGGTGGGCAACAGAAAGCTTTACCCTCGACAGTCTGTTAGCCAGCCCGACACTATGTTAACAGCCTGTTTAAAAAATAACAGTCTGTTACAAAACGGGGGCCCTGCTGTTAGATGCTCTTAGTTGTGTGCCTTAAGCAGCCATGAGATTGTTGTCCCTGGTTCCTTAGCGGTTGCCTCTTTTCGATACAGACCTCGACACATGAGTAAAAAGTGTCTATTCCAGCTGCTTGCGTAAAGACTATAAGAAGCTATGGCTCCGGCTTCAAGTGTCAGGACATCTTTAGAAGACCACTATAGATATTATTAGAAGGCAACTCCCATCTTATAACCTTAACCTTCTCTGATTCAGTCAGATTTCGGTATTTTGTTCTTTGTGCTCTCATTGTATTGCCCCTTTCTCTGCTCGCTATCGACTTCTATCCTCCCTGTCCCGACGTCGTATTGCGTAACTGCTTACCATGCCTTCTGATAAGTCATCCACCAACACAACTCAAACGAGCAAACAAATGCCGTAAGTCAATTACACGATATGTAATAACTCTATATTAAATATCATGTCAGAGACAAATCGCGAAGCTTGATGCTCGCTCAGTTCATCTATGACACCTCTTCTGTTCAAGAACGTCTGCTCCGTAGGGCTGCAGCCAGCACCGCCGTCACTCCAACGGTCGGCCACTTGGCTAAGGACAACAGCTGCGAAACCAACAAGGAGGATACGTATAATCTACAAGACGAAAATGGGGATTATAGCTGCTCTCAGTGATTTTCTGAAGCATTTGCGTGCGTGATATAAGCGGGACATTCTCAGATAGTGAGGTTAATCCGTTGGAGCAACAACTTAGCAACGTCAAGCAGATGTAAAGATCAAACAACAGAGCTTCTATCTGAGACTCTACTCCTAACAATATAATAAAAGTCTTTCTCTCAAAATGCTTGTTTTCATTTCTGTGGCCCCTCTTTCGCCGAAGGATCAAAGCGCATTATGCTGGTATTTTTTATCGAGCTCCGTCTTGTGGCCCGCTTTTCCCGAACGCACACGGAGGTGCGAGCGACCCACATCACGGAAGGCACTTGCGGTAGACCCAGCGTCAACTATTCCCTTCCAGAAAATGATGTCAGAGGGTCAGGGTTGTCCCCTTAAAATAGAAAAGGGGAACGTTCTTAACAAGACTAGATAATGTTCCAGGTATAAGGGAGAGGTAAATTGGGTTGGATTTATAACGGCCTGCAGCAAGTAATTGAAGCGCCAGGAAATATTAGAGTGTGAAATCACTTATACGAGCTTGGTTCAAAGCCACGACAGATCGTCAAATCGTCCGTTGTACAGTAGTTCTTGATCTAACATGACTTCCTGTAGCTGCGAGTTCGACGGTCCGTGCGATTATCAGATTGTTTCTTCTAGTACTCAGTAAAGCTAACCCCTATTCTCGCATCCTAGAAGAAACAACGTATGTTGGATTACACTTTGCGTCGCACCGCTGGCACCGCTAGAGACATGTTGACATCGCTTAGAGCTAACGAGTGACAAAAAGAAAGGAAAGAATCCATGAAGTGCTGAGAGAGAAGACGGCAAGAAGGGAACGTCGCATGCGTTGTGAACCAACGGCGCCAAGGCCAGCCACGATAACTGTTAAGAGTCTTCAATTGAGTATAATTTAGTGGAAGGCCTCAATCTAGCTTCATAGTTCAAATCCCGTCACTGTGCGTCGTAAATCAGATCGTTACGGTACACATATTTGATTGCTCATATCCATCTTTACCCTCCATATGCATACCCCATCCATCTACGCGACTTTATCTACTACTACTGTCCTGAATGAAGGCGGATGTGATGTAATTTTACAAGGATAGGGGAAACTAGCTTTCGCAGTAAGCCTTATAGAGAGATCGTTCGGGGTGGTGTGATAACAGAAAAGTGCACAATAGATGCGGGAAACATTCGTTGTCTTATAATAGAGTGACCGAAATAAGGGGCAAAAGTCAGCAATTCAGGGATCTCTAGCAATTTTAACCTACAGATTGTGAGAAATGATAAAGTTAGCTACGCGAAGACGTTTTTCAGTTCGCCTCGTCAGATCTCACAATCTGCAGTGCGTGATCACGATCACAATTGACCTAGTTCTCCAATTGGAGCAGAACGCCATCTTGCCCAAGGGTCTAGAGGATGGGTGTTTCTATCCCAGTTTGTATCCGTTTTTCCGATGATATTCGGCGGATTGTCCCAACGGCGTCTAAAAAGGAGGTGGCTGGCTGAACATCTCATCAGTCTTCTAGAAATCATATCTAGATCCCGCTGTCGGCAGCAACACCGACCACCAATTACATTCCGTGTCACCAATTGCCTTATCAGGACCCTCGTGTCTGTACTCATGCAAGCCTCTAACTTAAACAGTCCGTCTTTGTTTAACAGCTTGTTTCTTGGGACGAGTTCACCGTGTCTTACGCTGCAGCCTTTAGCAATTGCCACCGACACCTCGCCAGGGTTCATAAATTACGAAAGTATGCTGTGGAATATCGCCCGAGCTTTTCGAGTCTCTGTCCCTCTTGTTTCTTGGAAGCCGTTATAGACGCCGTAGGTACAGTTCCTTGTTTACCGAGCAGACAAATCCCACGCCCCTGACCGTCTCTTGCAGCATCCCACAAGTCCAATGTCAATAATGACAGCCCTGCATCGCATCAGAGGAATCTGATAGATCTTAACTCACTTACATATTGATTTGTGCAGTACATGTATCTATCTAGCCTGCTACTGGTGCCTTTTGAGAGATCTACTTTGAGTAGCTACTTGGATAAATGTTACCCAGATTGGGACTATAAAGATCACTTTGTTTGTGCCCGAACCTCAAGGTGACTGCTGAGGACCTAGATAGTAAATCCACAATTCCGTTATTCTTTCCTAAGATTCTGGTCCAGGGTACACCTGCTCAGTCTCACTGAGTTGCAACTCGCCATTTTGGGCTTTGAGACGTGTTTCCATCGTACCATTCTTTTCTTTCAGAACTGAATTAGCCCATCTATTCTTTCTCAAAACTCTTTCTGTTCTTTTCTACAACGTTGCGTGGTGTAATTGTCGAAAATGAGTTCTGAAAAGCCATCCTTTTACACAACCCCGGCGAGCGATCAAAAGCCGTTCGTGAAATCGATCGAATATAGCGCTCCAACACTGACGTATCATAGTTTTGAGCCTCGCAGCTTGATGCTGGCGTTATCTATGTATGACACTTCATGTGTCCAAGAACGTCTCCTCCACAGGGCTGAAACCAACGACACTGCAATAGCAGCGATTTCTCATACTATTGTGGGCAACGGTGGTGAAATGAATCAAAAATACAATTATCCCCAAGATCTTGAGATCGAAGATGAGAAGGAGGCATAATCTAGATGATCGTTCTTGAAGCCTCTTATGTGCACTATGGATGAGTGCTAAGGCTGTTGGGTGGCACTTGGGACTAACAACTTGACAGCTAGTCAACTGAGTTACTTAGATGCATATACTAGTGTTTGATCTTGTTTAGGACTATAAATATCCCTCAATATATTTTAACATGATCCTTCGCTTTCGCCCGTTCCCTCGAACGTCTTGAATTCATTAGCATTGAACCCCTTGAAATAATGCATTGGCCGAAAATTTGCAGGTTTAGTCTGCTAAATAAACCACCAAGATCTTCTTAGTTCTTCTCTTCTCCTCTCCTCTTTCATTCCACGATAGCATATTGATGGCGCCATGTGCCGGGACTTTTGTCGGAGCACCAGCCGGAAGCCCCGCTTTTCCCGAGTATCCACATTACGGAAGGCGCCAACGGTAGACTCGGTGTCAGTTGGTTCCCCTTCCGGATAATGGTCTCAGGGGGTCGGATCCGTCTTCTTCTTCCCCCGCTTCTATCGGAGCTGAATTTTGGGGGTTAACTCGGGGCCCCAACTCCAGAGTTTTGCTTTAAGAGTCGGGCTGCCACTCCTCGGTTTTCGCCTTATAATCACATAGTTTCATATCCATGCCTCACTTCCCCCTTCGTCCTATACTTTGCTGTTTTTGCCTCATTGTCTACTGTACCTCTTCTCCAATACTTGACTTTTGGATAAAAAGTTGATTCAATTTCCTTAATATCACTACTACAACTGTCACTGCCCCTTGACTTGTCTATATCGTACTACATACTGTGGTTCTAGGCTCGAACGATCATGTCTTCAACAAACAAAACCTCAAACGTCATTACTGATAAAGGTCATGATGAGTGAGGCATCTTCAGCCAGACACCTTGTTCAAGCTAATCGGTCATATACAGGCAGTCTGTTGACACTTGCATGCTCGATCGATTTATCTACGACACATCCTCCCTTCAAGATCGGTTGCTCCAGCTTCCCGTAGCGACAACTGCGGCATCTACATCTTCGACTACCACACCGGTCAACCTAACACAGAACGAATCTGAGAAGGGCAACAGTAGGCTTTAAAAAGTGGCTTTTGATCCTTGAACCACATGTAACAGAGCAAGTTATGGTTGCCTGGAAAGATACTGGCATAGTTCTTCGGTGTAAATCGAACTACTAACTTGCTATATTGTTCTCATGATGTCTTGGCCGCATCGCAGTATGTTCACGCTCTGGGCTTCTTGGTGGCGTCTTGTTAATAGCAATGATACAGCTTTTATTTCAATAATGTGTCGACATAGCTTTAGCATGTTGCTCGACACGGCCCATATTATCTTACCTCTTCCAAACAAGATCATTATCTTACATGCTTTGCAAAGGCACTAGCTCTATCCTCATGTTGTAGACTACATGTTCATAGATTAGCGTAAATCATGATAATGGACTTAGACATCTGAACTCCGAAATGCGTCGAGATTACCACCAATCTCCACCTTCTTTAGATGGTGATCTATGGTATCCGGCTTGTTGGACTGCTGTTACTTTTTAGGTACAATTACAGGCAACTCACTCCCTAGTCTAGAATCAAGGCTCCAGCTTCAATGCTGCCATGGCGTGCCACTGTCGGTGTGATTGATCTCCTGTGCATTATAGCCGAAGGGGGAATGCCGGTCATAGTTTTAATTACACGAATCGGCTTTTCCCCTTGACTTCGACTATCTCCAGCTGACAGATCTGGAAATAGCGTGCACCATGCGCCCGACGGGTAAGCAACTCGCGCAGAGACAACAACCAAGAAAAGTAAGTAGGAGGCCAACGCAAGCTAAGTCCGGAATGCCTAGGCTGTGTTGTTCAGCCTAGAACCTTGTTCTAGATCATCGGAGACTTGGTTATTTCCGTATCTATAAGTTCACCGCTATTCACAAGGATGAAATGGGTGGCCTCAATTGAGGCCGGATTTACGGCCATGCCCACAAGGCTGAGCAAGGGATCCTCTGAGAGCCTCACCTAGGCATGATTTCTCTTCTCTCGTCCCGATAACAGGTGGAGTGGGGGCTTAGCGGGCTGTCAGTGAAGCAGCCAAGTATTTCATGCAGGATCGGGGCTGCATTGCTGGATCGGTGCTGTACTCAGTCCAGATGCAGCACCTTGGGCATGAAATGTAACATCATGTTCACAATTTCCTCTCCGACACCGACAACATGACCAACAACTCATAGAAATTGCCATATTAGGTGGAGCTCACCGCTTCTCTGAGTTTATCACAGGCTGGAAGCCTGAAACTGAAAGTGCAAAACGTTAAGGGTGGATTGATGTCATTGGTCTATACCTCGTGGCTGTTCCTGTCATTAACACGGCAACACCATCGTTCCGAAAAACGTTACTTGATGACGAGGGTGTGCAACATGGGAAAATGCTGTAGAATTATGACTTCGAAAAGGGCGTCTTGTTTGAGCCAGGTCGCTGGTTACACACCAACAGCCTTCTTGGCACACCATCAATATCTTGTATGCATACGTCAAAAAAAGGAAAATATCTTCAGCGTACTACATACCGACTTTTCGTTCGACACCAGACCGACTAAAATGAGAGGACATGGCCGAATCAGAACTGTAACCAGCAAAAGTTTCCTCCATGCGTCTTCTTGACAGGCTGCACTTTCTTTTGTCTTCCTCAGGTGTAGTTGGGCTGTGGTTGGCAGTGGGCGTATACTTGGAATGGTATTGAGGCGATTGTGAGAAAAAAGGCCTATGAAAACGTATCTCGCTCAACATGGGCCTCAAGCTGTGTTTTGGTTTTCTATAAGATACAAGAAGGATCCGTTGCCATTCTCTCTATCAACTTGGTCTGAAGCATGGCTCTCTCAACACACAACCCATAGTTGTCAAACCTTCTGATGGAACAGAACTATCCTTAAACCATTTAACTATTCTTACCTTTATACTGATACTCTCACACTCATTTCAAATCGTTTTTTATCGACTTGCTTGTTTCAATAACTACACTCGCACGGCTTTACCTTCATCATGCCGTCCAACTCAACTCCGTCTTACACCGTTACTACGGGTGATACCACAAGGTAAGAAACATATCTAAGCTCATCTAAGGTTATATCAATACTAAAACTTCCTTAGGGCCAACACTGATGTGTCCATGTTAGCCCGCTACATTTACGACACGTCTTCGCTTCAGGATCGACTCTACCAGGGGGCTACGGCTGAGAGTAGCCAGGTAGCCAAGAATGAAACCAGCCATTCTAATTCCAACGACTCCAAGTTATAAGCAACTCAACATGATGTCCTACATAGTCATGTGTTGATATGGTTGATGGTCATTTAGGATTTGACTAGTTTTTGCACGGTATATATATTCCGAAAATGTAAACCGGTACTTGATCCAGACAAGACCATAATGACATATGGAAAGAGCTAAGACATCTAAGAGTTAATGTACACTAGAGTCAAGTCACATAGCTATATGGGCGGCAATACTATATCAACTTACTTTATCTCATATACTCCTTTAATGATATATTCGAGACGATCTACCCTAAACTGGATGATGATTGACTCTGTCACGAAACGATCATACCGCTGATCAGTTTCCCAGCCTCAGCCTGGCAGTTTCTCCCCGTAAACCATGCCCGACAGCGTACAAAGCATAGCATATCTTAGGAGAAGACTTGCTTGATCCCGTACACACGCCTACAAAACCACCCACAGCTTCACAAAAACACACGGCAAAAACTGGATCAGCTCTATGAAGAGACAGGAAAATGCGTCTATTTTGCGCCTCATGATGTACATTGTTTGTTGCACAGATATAATTACACGTTATTGGTACCACTCCCGGTACACCTTCCACTATCCAATTCGTCATCCTCAATCGTTCACAACCATCTATTGGGTTGGAGGTGTTGTCGTTGTAGGGTGTTCCGTAGCATCTGCGGCCGCCACTTGGGACATACCAGCATCCTTGAGAGCATCCTTCTTCTTCTTCGCAATAATGGCACCGAGCTTCTCCAGCATCTCGTCGCTGAGCTCGGGCTCGCCTTCGTGGGCACGCAACTCGCGCTGCTGAGCGTGGAACTCTTGCAGAGGAGTCTGCATAGACTGGGCGGAATCCGCTCGGGCCTGTGTGGCAGCCGCCTCGGACTCCTTCTGCTGGACGTACCACTCCTCGTGGCGTGTTCGGAACTTGGAGAACTTGTTTCGCAGTTCGTCGATGACGTTCTCGGGCATAGGGGGAGAGAGGAGGTTGTAGTAAAAGGTTCGATCCTCAACCTTCTCTCGGATAGAATCGTCGGGGAATGTTTGCTCTTCAGGAGCCTCCACCTCGGGCCAGGGGATAACGACATTAAGTCCAGGAACAAGTCGATCCCACTTCTTTCCGTGCTCCCATCGGTCGAGTGTCATGTTGGGGGACTTCATGTCCGGAGGAATAGCCTTAAGCTCGTTGATAATAACGTCTCTTGTTGCTCCGGTCTCGGGGTCGGAAATGGGATAGACAAGGCGAATGGAACCGATCGAGAGGGGCATGGCTTGGGAGCGGCTGTCATTTCCAAACATACCAGCAGTGATTGCCTGTGATCCATTAATTTCTGTAGAGTTGCCATGAAGACATCGTACTTACTCGGTGGTAGTTCTCAAGGGTAACATGTCCTGACTGGACATTGATTGACCTGATGCGATCGATCTTACCCTTGTCCGGACCATCCATAATAACCACACGGTCAGAGACAGCGAGGTTAAGCTGCTTCACACCACCAGCCCAGGCACATCTCTTCATCAAAACTTCCGGCCGTGGTTGGTAGAGACCATAATTGGACCAATCCGTTCGTACACCCTCCTCAAATACACCATAGCCATTGAATCCCAGATCCCGCTTAGGAGCAATAGGACCCAGCTCCCAATCCTCCTTTCGAGCACGTTTCGCATCAAGAAGATTCTGTCGGACCTCGGAAACAGCCGCCCGGATGGCCTGTTGGTTTCGAAGTTTGTAGTTGGTCTGATCTGCTTTGGCAGCCTGTTCCGCACGGCGGCCAGCCTGGCGTTGGGCCTGGACGACCCGCTTGGCAAGCTTCTGCATGGCGGAGGATGAGCTGCGGGGTATTATCGAGGGAATTCGCAAGCTCTAACAGCCCATTGAGCGTATTGAAGCTGTTGGCGCCGAGTTGTCGCGTGGGCGTGACGATGAATTCGTTGTGGAGTGGATGGTTGTGCTGGAAATTCTCGACCATGAAACGGAATTAGCCGCAATAGTGGGGGTACGGATAGTGTGTGCACACTGTCTTCAGCACTGTATTCATGATAGCCTCATACCGCGGCGGGAACCATCATGTCTTCTGGTAAGTCATTTTTTTCTGAATCGAGACTGATGCAATTTATTCTTGATTAAGCTGGACTAGTAGATATGGCTACTCATGAGGCACTTGAGGGTCAGAAGATGGCTATAACTACATGCTCCCACCACATCAAAGCAGAAAAGCGTGCAACAACTGACCATACGGTAATGAGGCATTGCTAATTTCCCTGATCAGGAATTGAATAATCAATCTGGCTCTTATGTAGATCGAAGTGATTGTAAAGTAAAAGACTCGTTCCCAGCTTGAACACCGTATGCGGCGCCAGATGGGAATCGGTGTTGATGCCAGACTCTCTTTATCATGAAACCAACCTTAGTACCAAATGCTGAGTCTAGAACAACTGGGTCGTTCAACATCACCTCAGACCATAACCATCATAAATCCATACCGAATCACAGAAGAATAAAGAACGAAGTTTCAACGCTCAGGACAAAGGATATGAATGTGGCCTGCGAGATAAGCACGTTGTTGCGGTCAGTAAACACGAAAATATACAGCACAAGAGCCACTTCGGATATACATATCATGATCATCTCACAAGTGGCAATTCATCGCAATGCATACAGCCCAGGTCAATCAGGGTCCTTACCTCCAACCGATCAAGGGAGGTTGGATGAAAGTCCTACACTTCTGGGGCAACGTAGGACTTTCCCGTCCGTTACAAGCTCTCTGACTGGTGGCTTCGTAGCTCTAGCTTTTGGCTTTGGCAAGCGGAGACGGGATGGCACAGGGTTCCGCCATGCATTGCATGACGGACCAGGGGTTGGAGCTTGTGCCAGCTTCATGTTGCGTAGATTGCACGAAGAAGGTTGGTGAGTGATGGCGAGAAAACATATAGAGATGCATCCAATATATCAACAAAGGAGATTTAAAGTATCAAAGGAGGAGTAACGGCTTGCCCACCCATTATACTGTGACAGGCCGGAGGTCAAAGGCCATCAACATCAAACGCCTAGCAATAATGGGCACTCTGCTATCGTGTCATGACCAAGGCAAGAGCCGTGACGATAGCCGCCAGATCCCAGCTGGAAATCTCCCAAAACCAGATCCCATTTCCTTAAGTATGGGGTCCTCCGTTTCCAATGCCTATCTACCTACAGAACTACAGAAGCCAGTTCGATCATAGGTTACTGAGGCTGGGTTGGTTGATTAGTCTCGTCCTGTCCAAATGACACAAGCCGAGCCACGGTTTCAGCCCCGGAGCTATGGAGCCAAAGTGTTCCATCGTGTCTGGATGGGATGATAATAGCAGCGCACCAAGCAGCTAAAGCCAACAACAGCAATGAACAATAGCATAAGCAGGACTCTGTTTGGTGGGCCAAGGACTGGTGCGCACGTCAGACCGATAGATACAAAGCAGAACGTGATGGCTGTGAATATCGATGGCGTTTGGCGGTGTTGATGATGCCTGTCCATGCTGCTGGACTTTGGAGGCGATGGATGGACGGCTGACTGTTCGGCAAAGAGTCAGGAACCTAGGTAGTTAGATCAAGTATGTACCTTTGTGAAAGATGACAACATAGGTACTGCTCGGCTTGGAAAAGAGGCCATCTCACTGATGTACCTCTAATCAATCAAACCCATTGACTGTCACTCCCTCAATCAAACCAAACCGGCTTGACAAACGGCCAGCCCCAATATCCTTGACCCTTGATGCTCATTGCTTCCGATGGTAGCGACCAATTCACTCATCCGGTAGGCTCTATCCTTATCTCATCTCGTCATCATTATCACCAGCATTGTTCATTTACATCCTGTTTCAGACTCACGCAAATGGACGACGACGCAACGCAACGCAACCTACGCAAGCAAGTGAATAACGGGCCGCCCGCGCATGCTGCAGACGCCAAAACTGCCACTGAAAGTTTGGCGGAGCTCTCTCGGTAAAATAAACTGGGTCAGTTAATTCCCCTCCTGGGAAATAGCAGATGAGGCTTGTGACGCGCACTGCTTCCGCACTGTGAGGCCTCCACTAATCACTCGCTGGGTAGGGGACGGTGTTAGCGGTTATTGCCACCCACCAGCCGACGCCAGGGCCACGCCGTTGGCTGCCTCAGGATGGACCCTTTCCGCGTAATAATTCGGAAGTATCATTTGTGTGGTAATTTCCGCAAAATAGTACTTGGTCTGGCTTTATCTGAGCTGGAGCCTTTCTTTTTCCAGCCAGGGGAAACATTCATCATCAAAGAAGAGCGCAGGCCCAGGCCCCAGCTGCTGCAGCCCCAGCAACAGAGAGATCCGCTTCAAACAACAAAGCTTCCCAGCCAGTTCTGACGTTGCCCGGGCCGTTTTGTTGCTCTAATCCCTGAAATGAGTTGAAGAAAGACGTTCAGGAGGCTTATCAGTGAAGCCAAACAGCAGTAATTGACCTCCACTCTCGAACGTTTGTCTGTTAAGCATAAAGAATAGTAGATAGACTCAAAACAGACAAACAGATAGGTCACTTGTATTAATCAATCCATCACAGCTTGCATGTTTTAACTTTTTGTTCTGATTCAGAGCCGAAACCATTCAGCTGCCATTGCACGCCTACCAGCCGTCAAAACACAGTGCGGATCACAAACGCCCGGCTCCTCAACAACCTTGCATCGTCCACTCACCAACCCCCAGCATACGCCCAGGCCTGACCTCTTCCATTGACATTAGGTACCTGTCTGCTATAGCTCTGCGCCTCTGCACAAGAGGTACCTCCTGTCCCGTCCTGTTGACTGGACTGCCCTGCCCTGCCCTGCCTGCCTGCCTGCCTGCCCGTTGTCCTGTGCTTGACCACTGTCCTATCCTGTCCTGGTGCTGTCCTTTGCTGGGCCTCTGCTACTACTTAGGTACCCTCTCTTCTCCCGCCGGCCGCTAAGTACCTACCTTACCCAGAAAAAAACCAAGCCTACCTTACCTTACCTTACCTGGACCCAGCCCAGCCCAAGCCCATTTCACCCAAAGCAAACCCCCTTCTGACGCTCCTGTCTCTTGCCGCGTCCAACTCAACTCTCCTCTTTCTCTATCCCATCCCCATCGACCCGCAGCCGCCGCTCTCCGCGAAACTCACAACCTGCACCATCTCTCCAAGCTCAAGCTCGCCTCTACGCCAGCAAATCCGTCCATTTCTTCTATTTTCCTCACCTTTTCCACATCAAATCAATAGCCATGGCTGAGATTCGCCGAAAGCTCGTCATTGTCGGCGATGGTGCTTGCGGTAAAACCTGTTTGTTGATGTGAGTTGGCCTTCTCACGACTCCAACGTCCCCATCGCCCATCACCGTCTCCATCCCCGTCCATCACCGCGTCGACGAACCTCGTTGCCTCAAGAAAGATCAAGCGTGCAGAAGAACAGCGATAGACAGAAACGACTGAGCTCCTGTTCAGTTTGGCGCTTCGCATCGCTGAACACAATCACCTTGAGATCGTCACCGTGATGGACGCCCCTTGCCTTAGCTTAGCTCACCTTAATCTGTCGCCATCACCATTATCATTATCGCCATCACTGCCATAAACAATCAACTCGATGCTAATCAATTCTGCAGTGTTTTCTCCAAGGGCACTTTCCCCGAGGTAAGCATTGACTTTACAACGTTGATGTCTTTCGCCAACCACGCGCTTTGCCACGCGGCTTGATAAAGACCTTATCTTGTACAAGAAATCAGCAACAGGTCTCTTGCTGACAA
This sequence comes from Fusarium stilboides, assembly GCA_014822085.1. Taxonomy (NCBI): domain Eukaryota; kingdom Fungi; phylum Ascomycota; class Sordariomycetes; order Hypocreales; family Nectriaceae; genus Fusarium; species Fusarium stilboides. Next base: position 57,273 of record JAASAY010000245.1, read on the forward strand.
TTCCACCTTCAGGTCTACGTCCCCACCGTTTTCGAGAACTACGTCGCCGACGTCGAGGTTGATGGCAAGCACGTCGAGCTCGCCCTATGGGATACTGCTGGCCAGGAGGATTACGACCGTCTTCGACCCCTATCCTACCCCGACTCCCACGTTATCCTGATCTGCTTCGCCGTTGACTCTCCCGACTCTCTCGACAACGTCCAGGAGAAGGTTCGTGAATTCTCGACTGCCTAGATGGCTAGTTGTTAGTCTATCAATACAGCTTTGCTGACACGTGCTCTTTAGTGGATCTCCGAGGTTCTGCACTTCTGCCAGGGTCTCCCCATCATCCTCGTCGGCTGCAAGAAGGATCTGCGATACGACCAGAAGACTATCGAGGAGCTCCGAAAGACAAGCCAGAAGCCCGTCTCCCCTGAGGAGGTACAACTCCCCGTCCCCTACCAAGCGCCTATCTAGGTTCATTGAACTTGATTGGCCAGCTTGCTGCACCTCGTCTTCACACATGCTAACGGTTATCATAGGGTGAGGAGGTCCGCAAGAAGATCGCTGCCTACAAGTACCTCGAGTGCTCAGCCAAGACCAACGAGGGTGTCCGCGAGGTGTTTGAGCACGCCACCCGCGCTGCTCTGCTGTCGCGCAGCACCCGTGGCAGCAAGCACAAGAAGTGCCTTGTTCTGTAAAGGGCGCCATGGAAGCCCTCTGAGCGCAGTCCACGCACACGTGCCGTGGCTCGATCCTGCGTTGTAATCCTTTGTCGTTCCAGTTCAACCTCAACTTGGCCCCGGCAGTTCGGATATACGGGTTCGTGGCAGCCAAGAAGGTGAAGGCTGTCGACATGCATCGGTTTTCTCGGAATCTGGAGTTTGATATCGTCTCGCTCATGTCTGGTCCATCGGCCTACGCGCCGACCTTTCTTGCTGGATTGATGGTTTTCTTGTCGGCGGAGCCCATGGTTTCTTGGACCTCCTGATTTTCGCAGCAGCTGCAGGGGGTTGCTATTACCGACAGATACCTCGTCTTTTTTATTATCACTACTGGCAGGCGAGCGGGACCTTTGTGTTTTATGCATGTGCGTGTCGCACATGGGGGAGGTGGGCCAGATGTCTTTTTTCTTGTTGGGGGCTGTTGAGGAGGAGAAGGAGGAGTGACTCTCGTTCCTTGCTCTCCTGCCCAGTCTGTCAGTGCAGGCTGATGGATGAGGAACCATTTGGGAGATCTGTCAGGAGGCCAGGAGAGGCTCTGTGGACTGGTTACGGCGAGAGCGTTTGTGTCTGTGTGTGTGGATATGGGGTCCGGCTGGGGGAACCAAGTCGGACCAGGCCATAAATCTTTTCGTTTTTTCTCTTGGAGCCTCGAGACCGTTACTTAGACCATGGAGATGGGACATCTATTGCGTAGGGCCTGCCTGTTTAATCTCTTGATTTTTTGTATCTCTTTTTACACTGGTTTGATGTGACTTGAAACTCTTTGCCTTTGACTTTGACACTTCCCATTACCAACAAAGACAGTCCGCTTGAGACTACCAAGTTACACAACCGACTTGCAGCTGTCATCTACCAATCGAGTCGCTCATATGTCTCGGTGTATTGACTGGTCTTATCAAAGACGATCCCACCCACGTGCCAGTGCCTAGTCATGTGGCCCCCATCCCATGCTAGACCCTCTGATCGGCGCCGAGCCTATTTCGGTATTGGTGATACGGGTGATGTAATCCCATCAATCATTCGACACAGGACTGTCATTCTCAAACGTAGGGCCCAAGTCTGGAGCTGCCTGGGTGCCGTAAATGGATCAATCAGCAGTGAGTCAAGTTGAAGACTAAGGCACGTCATTTATGAGGGGCATACGCGTGATGATAGTGGAAGCAGATAAGGTGAAAATCAATCTTGATTCCGTCGTTCTTGATAGAACTGAAGGTTGAACAAACAAGCGAGTGTATCTCTCTGCTGCTGCACAATATCACCCAAATCATCTCAGTAGAACAATATCAACCGCCCAAAAAGAGAGTGACGCTATCAAAGAGCGGCCTCATAACAACATCCGCCCAAACCCCATCCACGCTCCTTTGCTATGCATCCCTAACACCGATATATAATTCTCAACTCGTCTCGTCACTCATCGTGTCTTCGTAAATCTGTCTCTTCGTCTTGTTGGGTAAAGGTAGAAGCTTAGACGGGGCAGTGCTAGAAAGGGTCAGTATCATGCCATGTCAGATACATTCGAACGGGAGGAGGAAGATGAAAAACAAGAGAAAAGAGGATTTAAACATACAGCACCGCAGCTGCCGCAGGTCTTTCCAGCGCCGTCGATGGCAGCGTTGCACTTGGGGCAAGTGTTGTCGTGGTAGTTAACAAGAGGCTCCATTGCAGCTGAGTGATGTTTGTTGTAAAGGTTTGATACAAGAATACAAGTTCTTCAAGGTGTGATTTGACGAGAGAAATGAAAGAATGCAAGACGGGAAAGTCGCAGTCTAATATATCCGCCCAACTTCGTCTCTTCTCACACGAGATTTACGTCGCCAAAGCGGGGTTTGCAGCGCAAATAGCGGGCTTCTGCTTTGTTTTACCCCCTCGTGCCATTCGTCAGTGTGACCCCCCAACCTGCGCTTGTGATGGATGCCTTCACTTTTTAAATAGATCCACTTGATGTGAGGTACGGAGACTGGGACGCCAGGTCACCTACAGTGTCTTGACAAGTGGCGTAGGTTATGTGTATGCTTACTATTGAGTGTTTTTGCTGATATTCGTCCGCGGAGGTCAAAGTCGTTCTTGTGGAGACGATGACTATCGTGTGAGCAACAGCTCATAATAGCTTCGGCGGTGAATGTCGGCGTTTTAGATGATATGGTGGAGTGAGAGGCAAAGAAAGACTAAATGGAAAGAAGTATCGATTCCCTATTGTATGCTCATGGAGGAATACCTCTGCAGGCCAAAAATCAGAGAGACATCATCTCCATCTTGAGAGATCATGATTCAATCTCTCCAGGAAGCACAGTCAGAGATCACGATTAAACGCTTCATCGTTTAAGAACATCAAAAATGTCTATAGTCCAAATGAAAAGTATCACGCCATGCCAACAACTCCTTTCATACAGCCCAATGTACGTGCATATATACGCACGGGTACCTGGTTTTCTTTGTCGTGTCCGACTTACACGTCCAGCCGAAACGTCATTCCGCCTTTTGTACACAATGAATCTGACTCGCTGGCAGATATCCTATTTGCTATCACGCAGACCTTGCTTCTCTGCCTATTCTACACATCCGCTTTCCCGGTGAGGGTCTATGCCTGTTAAAACTTCGTTATGTTATAATGTTATGAAAGAAAAAGGTTAAAGTAAAGCAATGCTTGGCTATGCCCCCCGAGACATCGGCCTTTATGCACACTGCGCCGGTCCATCTTTGTCTGTGAGAAACGGTCAGTCCATGTTTCGTAATAGTCCGGCCGAGGGTGTCCTGGCAAGTCGGATCTTCATCAGGCATAAAGGGGAAACTCACTGCTAATCATCTTTTGCACTGCCTGGATCACACTAATGACCATGACAACCATACCAAACGCCACTACCGCACCCGCCATATAAGTCCGCCAGCTCCTTGTCGTCAACTTGATGTAACATAGAGGAGGCAGGATATATGCCATGGCAACTGCACTCGTCGCTCCTACGAGCTCAAATACAGCACCAAGATCACAGGTCACCAGACTCAGCACCAGGGCGGACACAACAAGACTCGTGCTAAAGAGGAGATGACGATTCATGTTGAAGGGCTCGTCAGGAAAAAAGTATGTCAACATCACTTCACGACAGACAAACGCCTCGAGAGGCAATGTGGTGAGCATGTTGAGGCCAAAGCAGAGACGCGCTATGTTGACCATAGTGTTATCGGCGGGAAAGTTGTTGAGAACATTGCCAAGCGTCTTATCACCGAAAGTAAGGAAACCACCCAGGGCGAGGACAAGACAAAACACCATCGAAACACCGGTAGAGTAATGAGTGACCCGGGAGAAGTTGTCAATAGTGGGTGTCTTGAGAGATCCGTAGATGAGAAGTGAGTTGTGATGACAGACAAAAGCTACATATATCAGTAAACGTCCCCTTAAAACACGACACAAACTCAGGGATACAGTTCGTAGAGATAATGAAACATACCGAATGAGATGACGCCAATGGCCTGGAAGAAACCGCCATTAAAAAGAAGAAGCGAAGGGCTGAACGAGCCTCGTTCCGACGAAGGTGTCATGACGCCCTGCACAAGGATGGTAACGACAATAACCACCATGCCAACAAGTGCAAACGTACTCGCTTTGGCCAGCTATCCAAATCCGTTAGTCCGATTCTCATAAGAAATAAGGGAGCGAGTAGACGTAATCCACCCCTTTTGACCTCACCTTTGAAATATCCCGGTATAACGTCAACGGAAATCCGATTCCCAGAACAAACACCGCAATGGCAACCTGTCGATTCGCCAGTAGCCCAATGACAGGCACATTCGACAAGTTTGGCCATACAGCAACAAGAACATGGGGAATTGTATCGCCCACGATAACACCGTATGCGACCATGCCACCAAAGGCAAACACCCATTGCGCAATGCTGATAGCAATCAACCCAGACTGACCAAAGCAGTGCTCGACCGTCCCTTGGAAGTGACTCGTCCCGCTGAGCTTACTGTTGATGACAATGAGACAGATCGTCCAGTCGACAACAACCGTCAAGCCAACCAGCAGCAGGATTCCACCAACGAGACCGGCCTGGCGCACAGCGTACGGCTGGCCGATGATACCCGCGCCAATGATAGAGTTGGCCATGTTCATAAATGCCGACTTGAGTCCTGACTTTGGTCGGTTCATCTCATGCTCAGCTTGTTCAGAGGGGTCGCCCATTGAATTGGCGAGGGCTACGCTCGGGGCCTCGATGTCAGTCAAGAGTGGCACACGATGCGCCCGCGCCGGACTCGTCGCCTCCTCCACGTCAAAGTACCCATCGTCCGAGGACCGTCTCCGTCCATCCGTAAAGCCTCCAAAAGGTTCGCCGTTGCTAACACCAACGATCTCGGGCGTCAAGTCGAAGCGCACGCGGCCGGGTGTCCGGGGCTGGCCATTACCATCGCCCTCAGCCTTGCCCGAAGACTTTCCAAGGTCCGCACTCCCGCTTCCACTGCTGTAATCATCGTCGCCTACACCAAAGTAGTCGTCGTCGTAGTCGTGCCCTTGTTCCAGGAGACCGCGGTCTTCGCCGTGCGGGTTCGGGGGGCCATCGTTCCTGGCGTGCGTCATTGTCGAAGGGGAGCAGCAACGAGATATTGCGTGCACATTTTCTCCCCAGGAGGTAATCGAGTTTCGTTTGGCTCGTGAATATGTGTGTTGGAGATTATACAATTACAAACAAAGGTGCAAGAAAGGATCGACTGTCGAATCAAAAAGGTTTGGTTGGTGGTTGTAAGTTCTAAAACGGCCCTGGCCAGTCTCCTTGTGTTAATGGAAACTTACCTTAGCTAAGGTTGGTTGTCTGTCCTTCCCCCAGATAAGCAAGGATAGAGCAGCTTAGCGTCACTCTCGCAGTATGATAAGCGCCAGGATTGGCGGATGGCCCCTAGTAAAATCGGGCTCTCGGTGCTGGAATCGCCCGCTAGTTGTGCCTAGGCGCATGCAGGGGCACGGATCCATCATTCCAAAGGGGAGTTTGAACAAAGAATTGACGCTGTTGTCAAGTTTCTATCTACTAACAGACTTCAGCAGGTTATCCAATGTGGCAGTAACCAGAGTTCTCTATTATATCAAATTCGGTGGTCATCTCTTCGTAAAGAGATACTGCAAACTTAATACTCTCACGAAGCAGGGTACACAAAAATAGGGGTCCAATTTACACTCTCCTTTTCAACGGCCAGGCTCAACGGACGATCGCCAGGAGACTGGAAACTTTGCGGGCGTTCATAATAAATTAATTTTTTTTGTCCGAGTGAACCTTAACCTTGGAATTGATGACTTGTAATAGATACCCCAAGGCACGTGTTCAGCATAAGTAGCATCACCAAGCAGCAAGTCGATCCATCCAACATGTCTATTGAGGTCGATGGTCTATCTCTACTACTAAGAATGTTTTGTAGCGTGGCTTCAACTGCCATCTGTCGGAACCCGTCATGTTCTCACTCCCTTCGATCGGGTATCATTGTAGCTCTCGTCGCACCACATATCCTGTCATGCCATGCTCTGCCTGTTCCGCATGTCGCTTTGTGCAGTCTCCGTAGCTGAACTCCTCGCACGATCTGTTCGCGCTCTATGAACTTCTGAATGTATGTATATACGTCTCTCCACATCTCTAGTGATTGTATGCGGGTATTAAAAGAATGTAATGCCGCTCATCTGGCCTCTTCTAAGCCAGGAGGGCGAAAAATGGTACTATACAGAAAATGAAAGTGAATCGGGCTTGTGATAATAGCCCTGTAGGTGCTGCTGAGTCTTGGGTCTCGCTGGCTTCACTCGAGTCGGCTGTAGCGGTGCCGGTTGAGACAGATTCTTTGCCTAGACCCAAATCCGGTACTGAGCTTGCCGTCGTGTCGGGGGCCGCGCTGATAGTAGTCTCTTCGCCGCTGTCATCGGATGTTTTGCTGGCCTTGCTAGAGCTCGTGGTCTTTGTTGAAGTTGTTGAAGTTGCTGAAGAGGTGTCATCCTCGTCGTCATCGTCAGAGCCACCTGCAATGGCACTGGAAGCAAAGCCTGTTCCTCATTAGCGACAATGTTTAATCTTTGCTGTATCTCAACTCACCAATCTGGCGCTCGTCCGCGTCAAACACAGCGTAGACGTTCTTGATGAAGGTATCACCTAGGAGCCACGCTCCTTTAACAACCTCGAGCCCGTATAGGTTACTGGTGCATTTGCCGTCCTTGTCAGGAGGCGAAACCCAGTCCTTAGGTGAAATATTGTAATCAACTCCAGAAAATGTGACAGTCAGGTTGCCATTGCTGTCGCAGGGCACGGTGTATGTAGCACCGTCTTTGCTCTCAGCTCCATCGATAAGAGCATGAACCTTCTTGACGCTCGCTGGTGGTCCAAAGATGAAAGATGTTCCGGTATCGATGAAACTGCGAACTTTGCCAACATCGGCCTTCTCGCCATTGTAGCCCATATCGTCCATCTCAATAGCCCAGTCGTTATCTTCACCAATGGATGTGTATGAGATTTCGCCGGTATACTTGTCAGAATTCGGTGATCCAAAGCTGATCTCGCCTTCGTTTGACCCGTCAGAAGCACGGTTCAGAGCGACGCAGAACATGTTCTTGTCAAGTTCATCAGCCTTGGCCACAGCTTCGAGGAAGTTTGTGTTGGAGCCTTTGTTGATCGCAAGGCCGAGAATACCATCAAAAGCGAAATCAAGGAATTGGTCCGATGTTGTGTCCGTCAGTCCAAACTGATACTCGATGCTCATACCCGCCACGGTGATTGTATCGGTCGCCAGAACACCAGAAACTTTTCCCGAGCCATATGCGATGTTGAAGGGTTTATCTGTCGAGTCGAGCGAGTCCGAGTCGTCAGTGCCGAATGTGTTGTGCTTTTCACACGCTTTGCTGGTGCAAGAAGTGCCCATAACCCAACTTGAGCCAGCGCCGGTGTCGATAAGCATGTACATTGTCTTCTTCTTTGATCCGATTTCCACCTCAACAAAGTACGAATAGTCGGTGCCGTCCTGGTCAACACCCTGGGTGTGCTTCTTTTTCGATTCAGTGGCCTCCATGACATCGTAGTCGTTGTCGCGCTTGAGCATTGCATTGGTGTCTGGAACGTCTCCCCCGGTGTACTTCGCAATTAATCGTGCTGCTTGGTGGGCAGCTCTCTCAGATACTGGCTGGCTAGACTGTAGCAGAATTGTTAACGTAAGTTTAACATTATAGCAATTCTGCAGTGGAACAAACCTGAGGTGATCTCTGCTTTATATCCATTCGCACACTACCACCATTACCAACGCTCTGGGACCTCCGTCCCATGCGCTTTTGTCCTACATCGAGGCGCCAACTCGGGGCATATGGGTAGAAGGCATAGGCAGATGAGGCGAAGGCCAATGGTGCTAATAGATCTGATGGGCGCATATTGCAGCTATTTTGAGATCAGAACAACCCAGACCTCCCCGGTGCGGGTTGTATTTGTAGCTGGAGGTGGTTGATATAACCGTGAACTGCTTGGAACAAGCAAGGATGGAGTAAGACCAATGCGGGTGCTAAGGAACCTGGCTGGAACAGCTCGTCACGGCTTGTCTCAAACGCGTCCGGTCAGAGGAAATTGAACCAGACTGAAGAATGACAATGGAGAGAGGCGAGGCCTCTTGGAGCCAAAGTTGGCGGGATGTATTAAAGGATTAGAATTATGAGTCCAGCATTGGAAACAAAACGGCACAGGAATATGCCGACTGATAACCAAACGCAAGTGGAGGACAAGCGAAGATTCCAGGAAACACACACACAAGCCCAACAATGGAAGTGGCTTGGTTACAGTGAGACCTAAATAACAGTCTCTCTTTTTGGAACAAGGCGTTCGAGTCTTTTTGAGTTGAGGGCTGGGATGGTTCGGAAGTCGGAGCACTCGATCAGGCGGGGGAGAGCACGTCCTGAGAAGACAAAGAGAAGTACCGTGGGCCAAGCAAAGAATAAAGGAAAATGCAAGACGCAAAGACGAGGAAACGAAACAAAAAAGAACAAGCCGAGCGAAGATCGAGGAGGGAGGGGGATTATTACGAATTAAGGTAAGGTACAGTACAGTATAAGGGGACGAAGAAAGAGAGGGAGTGAATAAGTGACGGGAGGTGGTGGGTAGAGTATGGGGAGAGGTGGAGAGGACGAGGTTGTAGTTCAAAGCCAAGACAAGGGGGTGCAAGTGACTTGACGGTGCAATACCGTAGCTATGAGCCCGTTTAGGCAGGCGAATGGTAGCAACGTCGAGAATGTGACAAGAATAAACAGCTCATATAGACGTGATATTCATAGGAACACTAGACTGGTATTTCTGTCACCTTATACGAGGTCCGTCGAACTTTTTATCATTTGCTAATAGCATATCTCATCTCTCACACAACGCCAGGCTTGAGCTAAAGCTGGCACGAGTCCCCATTGGATATTGGATATCTTGGTTCGATGATCAACAGGACCCAGTCAGTACCTGTAGATCAAGTATCTCGTCCCATCATTTCTGGTTACAGGCTCCGACTGATTCAGCAGCTCCCTCGAGTCTTGGGCCCCCGAAAACAACAAAGAACAACAGACATTGGCAGTAAAACATGTCCCCACGGGCTCCAGTGGCTTGCATCGTCGCCGCATACCAGCTCGAGTCGGGGATGCTGGACGGGCATAGACATGCAGTAGGACCCGCTAAAGCCAAGCGGCGGGAGGTTCCAATGAACGCATCGGGTGCAACACTGCCTATCACTGGCTGCCCACCGCATGTTCATCTCTGCTAGGGCCAGGGGTCAAGGGCTTCTGAATGGTCCATTCATGTTAGCCGCTTGGGAGGTTGAAGCGTGTTTTACGGTGGACCTGGAGCCCCAGGATGTCCGGGCCTGAAGTGGAGATTACAACGATGCAATGGATAACAAAGATATCGGCCGAAAAGATGCTTGTCCTCTTTTGTCAGGTACCTTTTTGGCTTTATTATCTCGTATCCCTCCCGTCGAGATATGTGATAGTGAGTTTAACGAGCAATGCTGCTTTCAATACCGCCACAGAAATCTCCCGAGACGAGGCTTGCCGCCAGCGTCTCACATGTTCTGCCCCTGACACGATAAGCAACGTGCATACGGATGCGTTAGGTTAGCTCAAAGTTGTCTTCTCCATCAGGCCCGAGAGATCTGCATACAGTGGGTGAGTGGCACACGAGATGTGCTGCAACGTGGAGCAAGCGGTAAAAAAAAAACTGAAAAAAACAAGCTTCAGCCGATTGATTCAGGCGCTTTTGAAATGTGGATGTCAGAACAGACACGCGTTCAGTGGAAACGCATATGCAGGAGGAATTTGTGATTGAATTGTTTAATCCCTTGCCTGGCGGTTGTCATTTAACGTCAATCACCCCACAACCGGCCGCCCCTAACAACCGGCCACTTTGCACTAACAGTAGTAAACTTATAGAATTATTAATAAAATACTATTTAGAGCTTATAGCTAAAAAGAAATATATAAATAGCTTTATTAAGCTTTATTACTTATAAAGATATTTTTTATATATTTTTTATAATTATATAATATATTATATAAGCTTATTAATAATATTTATAAGTTAATAAATATTATTTTTTAAAGGCTTAATATTAATTCTTAGATAATATATATATAATTAATACTAAGTTATATAAGCTATTTATAAGCTAAAAAAATAAAATATTAAATTTATAT
>JAASAY010000246.1:0-111826 GCA_014822085.1 Fusarium stilboides
TAATTAGATAGAAATATTATAAGTTAAGGGATTCTTAGTATATACACTTATCTGGTGCACGCGCTTATTAACTATATTATATATTAATAAATAATTCCTTAATATCTCTACTAGGAAGTACAATATAAAAAAGGATGATATATAGAGGCGATTGTCCCTCTTCTAATTTTCTCAATTACAGCTGAACCACATTCGATCTCCAACAACCGGCCAAGCTATACGAGTTAATACAATCGCATCGCATTAACCCTCTACTGAATCAGTCTCTTGCCTCACCCACTAGACTAAGAGCTGCGCTTAGGCGTGGCAGGGCTGACCTCTCAAGGGACACCACAGTTTCGTGAAGCCGCAATGCAGATATCCGTCGGGTCGTAATAGTATTCATATTGTGCGAATACGCAATCCGCGTTCCCATCCCAAATACCCCACGACAAGCACATGGGATCGATCGAGCAGGCGCGCGCACATAGTGGGGTGGTATTGTACTGGGGAAATCTCCTGTACCCCGACATGGCGCCGTTGTTCCAGCTTATCTGACCGTTGCAGGGGCCTAGCTCTGGCTTGAAGAAGTCGGACGAGCAGCTTCGCGAGCCTGTAAGGGCAATTTTGCTTCCTTGGGGAGCATCAGCTTCGGCCGTGAATACTTCTGCGAAGGATCCAGTGAACATGTTGCAAGTCTGTGTCAAGCTGTCGTACTGCCAGACTGTACACTCGCCGTTCTTCATGCACAGCTGGGCGCAGTCAAGCTCGAGTTGGACCTGGCTGGTCTGCGCAGTTGGGCTCTTGGAGATGTAACCAAAGCCGATATCATCATTGCATGGGGTGTAGTCATCAGGCGAACAGTTGCGGGAGCCCATCAGCTGGTCGTGCTCGTTGACGGGAGTGCCGATTTCCGATAACTCCTCTGTATACAGGTGGCAAGAGCCGGCCTCGTAAAACCACCAAGCGTTGCACATTTGCTCGCTGAAGCATGCCTCATAGCACTCTTTGTCAGTTGAGGCCTCGGTTGTCTTGTAGCCCTCGCTTCGGGTACGGCCTCGGTAGATTTCGTTATTGCAAAGGGTTACTAGTGCGGCTGATGTCGTAGTGGCGGCAGTGGTCGTAGTCTCAGTAGTTGTTGATTCGAACTCAGTTGTGGAAGCCTCTGTGGTGGTAGATAGGACGCCAGAAGTGGTTGAAAACTCGTCAGAGCTCATGGACTCGGTTGCCGAAGTGACGGTCCAAGTGTCAGAGGCAGTTTCAGTAACGGATTCAGGCTCGGAGCTAGCAGTCAAAGTACTGGTTTCAGTTGCCGAGGTGGTGGTTGATTCCGTTTCTGAGCTGGTGCCTGAGGTGCTGGTCTCAGCCACAGAGATCAGGGACGAGGTAGCAGAAACAGCCGTCTCGGTGCTACTAATAGTAGTACGGGGTTTGCAAGGCCCTGCGCTAACTCCCGCGATGCTGAGGTAGGCCAGGGCCGCCACGATTCGCTTCGACATGGCCATGGTTGATGTTAGGTAAGGAGTGAAAATGCCCAAAGGCGTAATGAATGACTGGGTTGAAAATGAAAGAAGTTGGGACAAATTGCCAGGAGAAGGGACAGTGACCCTATTTTATTGAACTTGTGTAAAATTGTGTGGCTGTTCAGCTCGAGGTCTAGAATCGATAGTCGTGACATACAGCGTTAAAGTGGGGGTAGCATTGTGGCTAATCAGCTAGATCCAGTAGCTATGTACAGATAGATAGGCTTAAAACAGGGGCAAGCCTGTGCGCCACATTGAGCTATCGATGCAGTAGCCCACAGAAGTAAGAGCAATAAATTTCACCTGTCACGTGTCAGGATGATATATCGTGTTCCAGTTCCTCGGGAATTTGCCGTGGCTGAAGATTATATTTAGTTTAATCAGGCACTTATAGTGACACATAACAACGTGTTTGTGAAAATATACAGGCAGCATGGGTACATCGAAAAGAAATGGACTGGCATTGACTATCCAGTCTAGCTCTATAAACTATGTAGACGCAGCCCATCCCCAGAAGACTCGAACTATTTCGGGCACGTGCTCAACATGTAACACTGGGTTGGTTGACCCTTCTTGATTGTCGCGGCTAGTCTTTTAACCGCCTTATTGTACAGTTGGCAGGACTTCTTATTGCCATATGTAAAGCTCACGCACTGCTTGTTCTTAAGGCAGTTTGCGGCGCAAGTAGCTACCGTGCTGGCCGTTGTTGCTTTACCAGTGAACAACTTAGATAACACACTACCTTATGAAACGACCTTCCTGCAGGTCAGGCCGGAGGGAACCTTGGGATGGTGATGATCTGTGATGGCGTGCATGTAGGAGAAGGCTTTTTAGAAGTTGTCTTTTGTATCTTGGAGGTGGTAGCTGCCTTGCTCGTGGCGACGGCCTTCGAAGTAGTTGTTGGCTTCTTGGTCGGACTTGCTGAGGTCTTGGTAGTACTGGTTGACTTGCTAGTGGTGATGGCTTTCGAGGTGCTGGTTGATTTCTTGGTCGTGCTAACCGGCTTCGTAGTGCTAGTTGCCATCCTACTAGTAGTCTTGGAGGTGGTCTCTTAGTACCGCTGGTAGTCTTTTTAGTGCTTGTCGGCTCTGCAATGGTTACAAGGTTTATAAACGCGATGCAACCTTCAGCGATAGGGTCGATCTCCTGAGGAATGAGATCGATTTCCTCTGTGTGGTTTAGATACTCGTGAAGCAAGAGCTACCATTTCTTTGCGACATGGTTGGGTACATCGGTTTCCTGAAGTCACCCAACCATTCTCAACCAAGAAACAAACGTTCACTTTCTTCTTGTGCTGCATGGCCCAGCGCCGTCTTACAGGGAAACATCATCGGTGATCAATTAATTCAAAGCCCCGGATACTATTCCTCTTGACAACCTTCAACCCTCTTATTAACTCCGCTTAGTGCTTTCGCTATTTTCCCTGTGTTTATGGCATGGGTATGGGTATTGTTGTTTGTTGTTTTTGGTTTGTTCATTCTTGGTGAAATTAATGCCCCAGGCCACCATCTCGGCCAGCTACAGTGGAACATGAAGATTGCTCACAAAACGAGAGCTAAGGTTGTTATCGGATAATCGTCTGTGATAAATTCGAACTGTTATCGGCATCATGCCCAGCCTCACGCTAATATCTGCGCCACGATGCGTGTTCGTGCAGCCACAAGGAAAAGCCTTCACCCGCGTTCCGGTGGGCTCGAGGCATGCTGTCACATGACTTGATACTTCTTCTGAGCGAAATGGTAGAACATAGCCATAGCAAAGGAGTGTTATGGCAAGTCAATTGTGGGCACCTAAAGTCATTCATAGATCATATGAAAACATATTGAGTGTTTGGGTATACTGGAGAGGACTCTTACCTGTTCAACGTATCTTACGAGATTCTTAAGATTGGTAGGTGGCTTCATGTTGCACGCGTTTAGTTTAGTGCCTAGGTAACCTGATCAACTTCCTTCATTTCACACTTTCCACCAAGATTTCCCTTATAGGTCTAACAAGACTCAACAGTATCAAAACTGAAATCTCTAAAAGGAAAGCGACGAACAGTGAAAATGACAAACCTGCAGGCTAGTTCTGCAATGTGATTGAGTGCTCACGTACCCTGGAGTAGATGGCTTGGGTAAGGATGATTAGTAACGTAGAGATGACGTGCTAGCCAGTGATCCGGGCTTGAGATTGGTTGACGAAGTTCTCTGGGCTGGGCTACAGGAAAGAAGGGTTTTCATTGGAGAATGGATCTCACAGGTAATATATCATCCAGTCCTTATGAGCCCTGGCCCTCCCAACCTCCTCAATTTATCAGATAGGCTCGTACAAAGAGAGAATCCCCATGTCCCTGTTCTGGATTTCTTCTGGACTGGACAAGGCCTGACATTGTGAGATGCAGCGGTAGCCGGCTTCTGGTTCTACAATTATGCTCACCAGGCAGTCGAACAGTGACGAAGAGACCCATCTCTCAGGTCATTCACAGTAGCAAACGAATCGTACGGTTCGCAGTCGCTACTTCTGCGTATGTCACAATTCCCTTTCGCCTTTATAGAACTATAGCTAGACGCATCTATCTTGCACGACCTGCAGGCTTTGTCGCCGTCTCTGTCCTTCTAAGCGAGGGAGAAGAGATGAGTGGGTTGCTTCCGCTACTAATGCATTCTACCCATAATTTCCTGGCATTCCTTACTATTCACCCACTGGCATTCATCGCGAGGTCCCTTAGGTGTGAGTTGCTGCTGCGAGTAGATTGATTGCCTTAAATCGGAAATTGTCAGACTCTAGATGGCTCTGGAACTTTGACTGGAAGACAAAATTCGTCCCATTCTTGCCGCCTTTCGAGTATGGCGGCCAGATTGGAAAAGAATACTCATCTGCCGAACAATCGCTCGTCCTAAAAGAGTTTGGATCTTGGTCGTGGACAAAGCTAACCCAAGAGCTGCTCATGAGTCGCGCCGCTTCAACGTAGTCTGCTCCCTTGTTTTCGAAAGGTTTCTGAGTCCCATTCCAGGGTGAAAGGTTCCCCTTCTCGTATCCGACTCCTCCGAGGTTGAAAAACACAAAGGGGATTTCTTGAACATGCGAAACCCCAAAGATATCCGGAATCGATGCTGGAATGATATCAAAGCGATATGAGTATACGTCTAGACCAGCGGCGGTCCAAATCTGGCTGGTCAAGCGCTTATGAGCTATGATGACTGAATCACCCAAGTACGCCGCAACCCGTCTCCATTGAGAACCGTAAGGATATCCTGGACGATAGTCCGTTGGTAAAGTAGGCACACCAGGAATCCCATCACTTGGAATATCAGGATAGGCCTTGACCAATAGTTGAACAAAAGCAGCTGGAAGACCCTGGACGTCTATAATCAACAATCAGTAAGTGCGTGAGATCTTGGATCGACTGAGGGCATACCTTGTAAGTACGAAGTGAACTCAGCGTCAGTGCTAATGTTATTAGGCGTTGGAGGCTGCGAGGCAAAATAAGTCCCTTCATCAGTATTTGTGCCTGTGAGAATTGGAACGTGAACGAATTTGCCGCTGGACAAGAGGTCTGCTCCTGAGCCCTGTATGAAGTCTCCATCATCGGAAGGACTGAAGGCGGCCCAAAGGTTTGGCGAAGCGGAGAATATCTTGTTCAGATGGTCGATTGGGATGTGACGTAGACACTGTAGGCTGTCGGGAGAGGAGTTGCAATCGGTAACGTTGAGCAACTGATCATAGGAGGATTGAAAATGTTGTGAAGGGAAGACCGGGCGATAGAATATTGGACTGCCACTGTCCATGATAGCTCCGCGGAACAGGCCATCGTCTCTGCCTCCAAAGGCTGTCAAGTGGAATCCGACGGAAAAGGCCCCCGCACTCTCACCCCAGATTGTAACTCGTGTCGGGTCACCCCCAAAGCCGTGGATGTTTTCTTGAATCCAATTCAAGGCAAGACGTTGATCTTTAAGTCCAATATTCGTGTCTCCAGAGTCGGCAATCTCGAGTGAATTGAGGAAACCAAGAACACCTAAGCGGTAGTTGAGAGATACACCAATGATCGGTTTCCCGATGGCCTCAGACTGTTGAACGATGAATGAGAGATTGTACCGCTGGTCAACTGCCGAACCCTCTATCAAGCCGCCGCCGTGGATCCAGACTAGGACTGGAAGCTTCTCGTTGGTATGTGAGGGACGAACGATATTGAGATAGAGGCAGTCCTCTGATGTCTTGTAAGCTGAATCGTCGGTCTGCAAGTTCGGGTCAGTTCAAGTATGCATAACATGCGTTTTCCATTAGGCAAATGGACTTACACCGTATCCTATGCATGCATCAGAGTATGTATCAGCGGGCTTCTTGTCGGACCAGGTGGTATTCAGTGACTGTGGAGTTCGAAAGCGAAGGCTGTCGATAGGTGGCTGCGCGTACGGCACTCCGAGAAAGAAGTCCTGATTGTAAGGGGTGGAGTAGACGCCGGTATATGTACCATTCTTAGCCGTAGCAACAGGTAGATCGTGATGTGCTATAGGCTTGGAGGAGGCTAGTGCAACAAAGACTGCAATGCCTAAGACTGATTGAAGTCTCATTGTATTGGAACTTATTCTTCTTTGTAACAAAAACGAGTGGTGTCTTGGTTAATGATCTCGGGATATGATATAGTGCATTCATCCGACCTTAAATACATTTTCTACAGGCGACGGTAAACATGAGAATCATAAAATGACTTCAAGGCAGTGTAATACACCACGTCCCCAGGCCGCCCGCCATAGGTTTCGCTGATCGTCAATTAGTCTGAGAGGCTTAGCTTGAGATAACTGGGATGATCATATTCCCTTTTTGGAAAAAGTTTCGACGCTATGGATAGATCTATACTAAGCTGTCTCTAGCTCTCAGCCTAAGCCAAGCGCCACATATCTCATCACTCCCGATTCTGCCGCTTGTTTCTTACAGTATTCTCTTCATGTTTGAGCTCCAAAGGCTGATAGGGCTGTGCTTGGAAACGCCGGACTCAGCCGATGGTTTCGTTGTCCCCCGTTTCATTTACTGACCTTGCACCATTGCTTTCTTCTAGCAACTCTTGTTCGAAACTTTTACCTGTAAAGGAAAGTTCTGAGACGCATCCGCCCTCTACTCCACACAGGACCGAGCGAAGCTATTCGTCACACATCCACTTCGTGGTAACCCTTGTTCTACCATGGGATTCACCGGAGAGCCATCAACAGCATGCCAACCATGCCGGGAGAAGCGAAGAAAGGTAAGACACCAACATTTTCCTGACCTATCCTCTTTCTAGTTGGTCTGCATCAACCCTAGGACCCATAATGTGGCTTTTAAGAAGGCTTATGTATCTGTCAGTGCGATCATGCCCAGCCTGGCTGTTCACAATGCGCCCGCCAGAATATTCAATGCCCCGGATATCGGACGGCTTGGGAACTGCGGTTCAGGGACCAAACCACTTCCATGGCTCGAGGACCTCGCAAGAAGAAGAATAGCCAAGATGAAAAACCTCAATCACCATCGCCGCAGAGCTTTGAGGGTCATACTGCTACTTTAGGCTCACCACCACGGGTCATAGACAACCAGATGGTCGACTCAGCTGTTTCATACTTCATGGTCACTTATCTCGACGCTACGGCATACGGAAGCTATCTGCCCCAGCTATATGTCGAGGTCATCTTGCAACAACCTGCCCAGGGAGCCTTGTTTACGGCGGTCAGGGCAACATCGTTGGCCTCTCTGGCCAAACGACATCAGAGCCAAGAGATGATGGGAATGGCGCTCAAGGAGTTCTCGACAGCACTAATACAAACTAACGCAAGCCTGGCCGATTCCAATGACGCAATACTCAATACGACACTAGGTGCTGTACTTACATTGGGTCTGTTCGAATCAATTGTTTCCAATGGTCAGCAGAACATCAAGAACTGGATAGCCCATACCCTCGGCACCATAGCGCTTCTGCGTTTACGGGGTGTTCAGCAATTCAAGGACCTTCTAGGTCGACGCATGTGCATCCATGCTGCCTACAACATCCGCGTTAGTTGCTTGAACCGCGCCGTCGAGGTCCCTCATGACCTTCTCAAGCTTGAGAGCGAGTGGTATCAAGCGGTCGACTTCCCCAAATCTGTTCGCGACCATTGTTCTATTATGAACAAAGTTTGCAGCATCAAAGCCGAAATTCGGAACAATCCTACCCCCGAAGTTATTAGTCGAGCATTATATACCGAGAAGGAAGCCGAAGCATTGATCCAAGCATTTAGTATGCCCATAAGTAAGAGCGAAGGTGACGTGCAGAACAAGTCCCCCAAGACGGCGATCAACAGCAGTAGTCGTATCAATAGTGACACAGGCTCTCCTGTCTTAGTAACGATGGCGCGGTGGCTTTATGGCATGTCTATGCTCCGCCTGGTGATGATTGAGATGGTATGGGACGGCGCTTCAGCGATATCTTGCCAGTCTGAAATCATACACAAACTCGACAGTCTTGACAGCAACCCTCTAGACGCTATCTCTACCGAGGACTATCAAGCTCGCCTCAATGCCTACGCAAATCGAAAGATTGCACAAATTGCGAAGGTGATTCTAGCCTTCGCACCACGATTCCTCGACGCAAATGATGCAACCTGTCGATTCCCAAGAATGGCACGTTGCATGATTTTACCGCTGGCATTCGTTCAGAGTAGCCCCTGCTGCCCACCGGGAATTCGAAAAGAGGCATTGGAGTTACTGGTCATATTAGAGAAGGACATCGAGCTGTCCCAGGCGGAACACGCGGCGAAGATTATCTACGGATCTAGGTTAGCAGGAGACTGGTAAGTGTACTGCAGAGAAGGGGAAGAGTTGCGGTCCTGCTCAATATCTACTATACTAAGCATTCTGATACACAGGCTTCCTTTACACCATATGATTTAGGGCCATATATATCTGGCGTATCTCATCATGACAGTTTCAGTGGGAATAGATTGGCTAGCACTCTTGCAAAGGTCCGGAGCCAGTAAGATAAGGAGTGAGAATTCCGCAGACCTAAGACCATATGAAAAAAGGGTGTATCCAATTATGATCTAAGGGTTGGATATCTTTCTCAAACCACAACATAGCTATGTCATGATATCCCAGCCTTGGTCAGAACCATCCCTTTTTCTACCCGTCGACTTGAATGAAAGGCCTGACCACTGCGGACCTTCCACAGCAACGACATGTCCTGCCTCACATGCTGTGAATGAGACCTTAGGAACGCTTTCAAAGAAGCTATCATGTTCCGGCTTTAGTGCTTCAGCCAAGCTCGAGATTCCCCCACTCGGCAAAAGGGACTGCCAAGGGTTTCTACAGACGTCTCCCTTGCAGCTCTTGAGGACAAAAAGCAGAGCGTCTAGACGTGAGGCTAAAACTGATGTACTAACACCGACAGAAGCCACTTTATCATTTGCTTTGCTTGTAGTCCCCTGGGAAACAAGATTGGTCACTTGATATGGATCGGTCTGAGTTGTCAGCGACTCATCACAAGTAAAGAAATCAAGGCCAGAATTGTTCTTACAGTTAAATCGTAGAGCTCATGTTCATTTGTGCACCAGACAGAGTAGTACAGGTCATACTCGTCGCCGATGACACGTACCGACTTGTACGTATTGTTGAAACCGGAGTCAGCTTGACGTTGTTAGTTACTATTGTTATTTGCTCAATACGTATCTGGCACTCACATTCGAAACCTCCCCACTCGTTTGGATTGTCTTTCCCCCAAAACTCAACCTGCACGTGTTCTCTTGCTCCCTTTTCAGCATCAACAGCTGCGATACCATCCTCAGTAAGCGGGATAGGGGAACCATCAAAGTCATCTCTTGATGAAACGCCGAGGATGTCCAGGAAAGTTGGCGCAAGATCAACATGAGATGTTGCGAACTCGACCGTCTCGCCCTCAGGCACCTTTGGTCCTCGGACAATCAGGGGCACATTAATATCCTCCTCGAATCCACACTTTTTACCCGGTTGTAACCGGTGCTGGCTCACATGGTATCCATTGTCGGACGAGAAGAAGATATAAGTGTTGTTAAGGACTCCATGATCTTCAAGCCGTGCTACGACTTGGTCGACTAACTCATCAACTGATTGCAGGGATCTAAGACGATCTCTGAAGAACTCGTCGTTTCTCTGAACTTCAGTGTCATTGAGTTTCGGTAGCTCAGCTACCCAGCTTACGCCCGATGGCTGCAATAGAGTAAGTTTGATGTGACTATCATCATAATATGGAATATTTCTTACAGTATCAGGATTGAAGTTCTTGGTCCGGGGTACTTGGACGTCGGGAAAAAGTCCCAAGTGTCGCTCAGCAGGAACAGGAGGTCCGTTGCTAAGAGTGTAGGAGAGTTTCAAAACATCAATCGTGACATTAACCTCGACATGGGGGGCTATAGGAGCTACTGTCAGGAAGAATGGCTTCTCAGCAGCAACTGCATCATCGAGAAAGTCAAGTGACTTCTCCGCAACTAGGTCGGTAGAGTATTTTCCTTTGTACTTTTTCGGCAGTTGCCAATTTCTCTGAAATGTTGGATCCCAATACTGGTACTGAAACGGGTCTAGGATAAACTCCTGGTCGTTCTATTAGTTTCTTGATGGCTTAAGCGTTGAGGATGGTACATACGGTTCCAGCAAAGCCAGCGGGAAACGGTAGGAAATAATTTGCAATGGTGTGAGAGTTGAACAGCTTTCCCACATAATAGCTGTTGTAGCCCGCATCCTTCAACCAGACAGGTAGCCAATTCTTGTTCAAGCCTTCAGAGACAAATTTGGGATATCCACCTAAACCGTACATCAGTAGCTACTCTCCAGCAGCCAGAGAGGGCATTTGGTACCATATGGTGTCACTACATCTGTGACGTTGTGGTTGTGGGCATGCTTCCCTGTCCAAAGACTTACTCGTGAAGGACAACAGAGGGATACAGTGCAGTAGTGGTGGTTGAATGTGGTACCACGATCAGTCAAGTGTTTCTTGATCTTGGGGAGATAGTCCAAGCTACCCAGCCGCTTGTCTTGGTCGTCAGTCAGAATGAAAACCACGTTAGACTGTTGCGCACAAGTTGCAAATCTGACTTGGACCACGGCCAAAAACAAAAGACAAAAAAATGAAGTTGAATGTTTCATGATTCGTAGTCGCCCTGTTGGCATAAACACAATGGAAAAATCTTGGCACGCCCAAGGGCCGATATTTCATTTCATATATAACTCAGAACTGACGACATTCCAGGGTTCTCTGTCGCGTTGAACCTCGCTTAATTCGTTGGATAACGTTACGGTGACCGTTTATCTCATTCCAATCACTTGGTCCCCTTCCGGAAAAGAGACCGAAGTTTGTTTACCCAACACGGTAGGTTCTGCGTTATCAACTATGTACCGAGGCTGGCATGTGAGAGTTTGTCAATCGAGTCATCGACTATATACACCCACGATCGAATGAGAACAGGGCTGACAATGGCAGATATCATCTAAGATAATATATATCTTCTTCAATTCCCCTTATTGCGGTAAGTAAGAGACTGCGGTCATATACGAAGCTGTAAATAAGCAGCCTACCCCGCGCTGATCCGTGTCTTGCGTGATTGTTCTCAAATCCTATAGCCACTTATATTCAAGGGTCGGGGCTAACAAAACTCCGTGTCTGACCTGACGGATTTGCTATGTATTAATGTTTATCCACTGCTTAGTATATTGTATCATCCCAGGCGATTGTTTTGTTTCAAAACAATGATTTGGGCTTTTCAGCTCTCAACCGTATACTGTCTTTCTAGAGACTGATATTAGTGGTCTGAATATCGCTACGATGTTTTTCTGTTGTGATCCGTAACGTCAAAGTGTCAATTGATCTCTGACGGAATGATTCCCGGCCCCTACGGTGATCCAAATCTACCAAGGCTCTCCCCATGAGGCATCGACATTGATGTTATTTGTTGGTATCGACCGTATACCTCAAGCTGTACAGCGTCGTTTTAGGTGGCGCACGACTACTTCTACAACACGAATACGGGCTCAATACGCGTATTGAATGTTGATCCAAGTCCTAAAATGGTCGGGTGAATTAAATCCACTAATGAGCGTCAAGCCTCTGCTAGACCGACAAACTGATCACAATTATAACCTGCCACAGGGTGCCAGGCAATTTATCCTTGTTATTGTATGTCGTACCAGTTCTTAGTTACAGGAAGTACATCGGGTATATCTCTGCGCACAAAGCTGGGTGTTAAGCCAGAAGATAGATTCAATCTTACCTACTGTCGATTATGATAGTTTGCCTTCCAGTGTCTTTATTTTCCTCTTGCTCGTTTGAATTTCACCACTTGTCATTGATTATTCGAGGACACCGTGGTTAACTCAAATGATAAGGTTGGTGATATAATCAGTGACTATACGCAGCCTTTGAACATCTCATTTAATTAATGAGCTTCATGTCGGACAGGTGTCCGATTCCTCCCCTCCCACCTCCACGCGGTTATAGGTACCCTTGCTACCTTGACAATCGAGAAGCTGGAATGTTTATACCAGCTGTGTGAGCTCTAACCCGATTCAATCACGGTGGTACTCCCGACTCTCGTATCCCCCCAAACAATGTCTCCAGTATATTCCAGTGCTTGCCACTGAGTTAGCACAAACACCATGTTTGTATAACCCTCTGGACCGCAAGTCGCAAGAAGAAATACTTACGTGACAACGTTACTAGTAGCTGTGGTACGTCTATCCTTAGTCATGACAAGTGTAGCCTTGATCTTGTGTGAGGTACGGACACTTGTCTGGATTTGGCCATCAGAACGTGTCTTACGGTCTAAAAAAGGATGGACCTGGGTCAAAGAACTAAGATAAGTCGACTCTCCAGTTCCCCGCCTGTGAGGCACATGACCGTCTAAGCAACCCCCCGCCCAAACATGATGGTGTAGTGGTTTTTGCACCAGTGTCAAGACAGCTCTAACCTCTGCACATACGACGATCAGGACAAGCAATTGAGTAACTCGTCAGTGTACTATCTGGACTTTCGGAGAGAATCGCGTAAAAGGGTTTGATCCCAAGAGCTGCTGGCTAGCTCGTTTTCACAGCGATCGAGATAAAAGATTAGAATGCCCGCTTCATATTGCTCAAGAAATAAACTTCCTTGCAAGCTTCTTCCCATCCAAACTTCCCTTTATAAGACAATTCACAGCCGCAGAAACTCAGCATGCGCAGCTACCTTATTTATGGACTGCTTGCATTCAATGCCGCCACTCAAGCAGACGCGGCTGAACATGGATATGATTTCACTTTGCAGCTTCCAACGAAAAGGCCTGAGTGGGCGGAGAAGCTCTCCCCTCACCTCGCAGCCTTCAGTCTGGAGATGGACCGTTGGACAGACTGGGCTGGAAACGAGGTTGGCAAACCAAATAAATACTTCAACCAGCTTCTTCGGAACCTTGGAGAGAGGACTGGCCATATGCCCTTTCTGCGCGTTGGAGCCAACTCCCAAGATCGAGCCACTGTTGATCTCAACGTCAAAGTCATGAACTCAACATTTCCTGAGCCTTCCGAGACCGTGCCTAATCCTGAAGCCGAACATATCTTTATTGGTCGCGACTTTTATGCTCTTTCAGGCAACCTCCCCGCCGGTACTTCTTTCATGTGGGGTCTTAACTTGAAGGCTTTGAACAAGACCGAGACGGTGGCTCAGGCTCGCCTGCTGGCCGAGACATTCCAGGGATCCCGTGCTCACTTGACCAAAGATGTGAAGCTCGTCAATGTTGAGATCGGAAATGAGCCTGATTTCTACGGCCCAACTCGAACAACCCACTCCGGTCCATACGGCCCAGAATGGAATCCACTCAATTACACAACAACCTGGTTGGAATTCGCCGAGGCCATCAGCAAAGAAATTGAATTTGGCCCAGCGGGTTCTGACGACAAGCCAACCCTTTCACCAGGTGCTCTGACTGGATTTAATGCACCTGAATGGACTCCGGAAGGTCCACTCCAAGCTGGTTTGTTGGACAACCGAGATATCAGGCGTAAGACCTCCCAGTTCACCGAGCATTCCTACTCTGGTGGTTTCAACCCTAATCGTACCGTCCGGCCCGGAGAGCTGATGGACAAACTCTCCGTACGTGCCAACATGTCTACAAGAGCGGGTGGTATCCGTGCCGTTCGATCTGTGGGCTTGAGATATTCTCTGGTAAGCACACGCTGAAGTTCATCTTATCAACCACTTTCTAACAAAAGCTCAGGGCGAGACAAACTCGTATGCCAAGTACGTCAAATTTGCAAAGGCATTGATTATGAAGACTCATCGAATGTAGTCACGGCCAGCCAGGTCTTAGCAACACGGTTGAAGGAGCCATTTGGATGACGGACTGGATGCTTCTTGGAGCTTCGCTTGGTATCGAGCGAATTCACTTTCACCACGGCGTGGGTTTCCGGTATAACGCTATTCAGCCCGCGAGTGAATCTGACGACGGACTCAATATTACTCATCCTCATATCCTACCCTCTTACCACGCCTTTTTAGTGGTCAATGAGGCTATCGGGAAATCCGGCAATTGCTATATTGCAGAGATCCCGACATGGAATCTGACGCTAACGGTATACGGTATATGGGAAGAGAAACAGCTGTCGAGACTCGTGGTGCTGAACACACAGGTGTACCTTGGTGAAGGCGACAAACCGAACATTAATGTCAACCTTTTTGGTTTGGGTGCTGACAGACCAGCCACTGTGAAGCTACTGCTATCTGATAAGACTACTGCTCATACCAATGTGTAAGTGATGCCAGGTCTTCAGATCTTCATAGTATGCTGACTACAAGAGAACTCGGGCTGGACAAAGCTTCGAGACTCTTTCTGGCAAGCCGGAGGGTACAGTCAAATCAATCAAGATCAAGGGAAGATTGTTTAACCTACCGGCGTCTTCCGTTGCGTTAGTCGATTTTAAGAACCCAAGACGTTAAGTCGTTGCGAAGCGATATGTTTTGTATTCTGCGGGAATTGTATTAGTTCCGCGCGGCGATTCGAAGGTGGCCCCATTTAAAATATTAAACAAATTTGTTAAAGTTTTAATATTTCCACCCTTCATTGAGCTGTCTAGTGCCTCAAAGACTCCCATTTCGTAATCTAAAGCTTAGCTATTCTCCCTTGCCCGAATGGCCACCCAAGAATACCCATTAGTTCGAGTCCAATCTCCTGGGAATAAGCAACAACCTTCCCTATCACATCTAAGGTCCCGCTAGGGATTTCCCACGTTGGATTGTCTCTAACACCCGCGACACGCATTTCATGTACACTTTGCCCGAAGGGCGACCGGCCCCAACACGGTCAAACGTAAGACTTGGGAGAGGTCCTTTAGTCGTTCGGCCTTGGGCATCACAAAGGGTAAAGTCGTACGTAGCAAGGAATAGAACGGTCGGAACGACGATGTTGAGTGTGGCAAACTAATATTCGTTAGTCCAACACTGGGTATCAAATCAGGCAATTGTTCTTACCCTCATAGCCGCTGCAAAAATCGAGAGAGTCAGTATACCTTATTTATATAAAAATTCCTGAGAATGTTACTTACGACACGGATGGTTCCCTGATCCCCATCCAAGAAAAGAGTGAGGTGTTGTCGCACCTTCAGCCCTGCTTGCGTCATGTCGGCTTGGGTCCCATTCCTCGGGGTCTCTATAGGTTTGAGGATTCATATGAACATCCTGGGCAGCATAGACCTGAAATGAGGATATCTTTAGCATATGCCGTGGTTCGGGGGCCCGTAATATTTCACTCACCGCGAGACTTCCCGGGGGAATGAACGATCCTGTGTCGCCTACTGGAACATTCTTGCTGCCGATATTCTTTCTGACAATTGTCCCTGACATAGTAAAGCGCATAGTTTCTCTCATCGCCAACTCGAGTAAGGGGAACTCGGTCTCCCAGTCTTGAAGTGTAAACCGATGCAGAACATCAGTCACCGTCTCATCCGACCGTAGTCTGTGGTTATCGATGGCGATATCCACTTCTGTTCTTAGCTTCTCCATCCAAATCGGGTTTTGAGTCAGGTAACATAAGTTCCATGCAGCGTTGATACTCGTGTTAAAAACACCAGCTAGGATTGCCCCAATGATTGCCTGTAACGGAACAGAAGACTTAGACCCATCGTTTTTGCTAGCTCATAACGGGTAAAAGCTTACCAGGGTGATGATAGGATCGCTGATCTTTTGTTCCATCATGAGTTGCATCGCATCTTGTTCCACCCTGCCACTTTTACGTCGCTCAGAAATGAAACCTTGAATTAGCCAATGCAACCTGGAATACCCCCAAAGCCGTCTTAGTTTGGATGGCGTCGGCAACAAGGGAAACCAGATGTCGAATAGAGAGCTTTCGTCAAGTGGCTTGTATACCTCTCTCGTTTTGATGACCAGGTCCAGGCTATTGGCAATATCGTGTGTTCCTGTCATGCGATGTGTAAGTCGGTATATGAGGATGCCCATTGTTTCAACTGGATCAATAACTCCCGAAGGTCCTATGTTCTGGACACATTCATCACTGTCGTTGACAAGATGGTGAAGATTGAGCGTCATCTGATCATCCTGTGTGCACTTCTTGTAAACAAGCATAGCTGTACGTGCAACACTGTTAGTCAGTCCATCGACGTTCAGGAAACTCCCAAACAAAACAAGAAACCTAGGTATTTCTTAGTAATTCTGGCCTGAAGCAATGTGTCGAAATGAGCTAACCCAGCAAGAGAATCAAGTCCCCTGGAAGTGAGATACGTTGTCCGCGCTTCATCGTCGGAAATTGCAATGACATGGTTTGGGCCGTACCAGAAACTGAACTGTCGATCCGGACTTTCTTCTTTTCCCGAGTGGAGATATTGCGCCCGAGAGCTTCCAAATGTCGGTGCTGTCCATCTTTTGTATCCTTTGAGAAATCGCGGGGCACTTCCAGGCGGAGATACGCGGTAAAGAAGTGGCCTGGCAGCCATCAAGATCAGCACTGTTGCTATCCCCGCCAACAAATTGTTGGCCTGGCCTTGAATTGCCATTAGGCTACTCAATATTATAGCCATTTTTTGTAGGACTGTTTTTGACGAGCCAAGCGGTGAGTGCTTTGACGTTGGGGGAAAGAGGCAGAACAAGTGGATAGAAAATTAAGGTGTTGAAAGCCAAGGGGTTCCTAGGATAATAAGCAAGACTGAAAGACATGTGATTGAATCACATAAGTTTGTGGTATATCAAGGGGAAGGGCCTGCCTAACTCGTGTACCAACCAATCCGAGACAGTTTAACAAAGATCGACAACATTGGCGTGTGATCAGCGAAGACGGCACAGACGGATACCATTTTCCGGAATGCATATTCAATATGTAGACCCATGCGCATTCGAGCCGCTAATGTTCTATCGTCGTAATCTATGCTGACATTATTATGCTTGTAACTGTAAATCCGCCTATCAGAGTCTTACACGACGCTATATATGTAGCTAGCTAGTAATTCATTGGGACTTGAGTTCGGCTTTAGGTCTAGTTCTATTTACTTGATAAGACAATTTGTAAGATTGAATAGCGTGTATGAAACTGCTATTTTAGTACCGTTGAATAATGATATCACTATGTCTGTTATCGTCGTGGCGGTACGGGCCGATTACAGAACCAGAATCCATTCCAAACTCAATACCATAATCTCCACCTTGCGACAGTCGTCCATCACTGTCTCAAGGCTTGTACTCAAAGATATGAAACCCGTTGAGTATGTAGTTATGTCTGTGAATCGATTCTCAAATACAAGCCAGGAAATAAGTGAGCTCTGCATTATTGGATGCCCGATCGGAGAATTAATACTTCTCCATTACGTGCCAAGATAGTAATTTATGTGAAAACCTTGGTAGTGGAGCGTTAAAAGAAACAAGTTATGCACTTCTTCAGCAGTGAACCCAGTTGTGAAGAAAGGATCGAGTGGCAGGCAGACAACAGCTAATGCCATCAAGTCCGTTACCAAGCCACCCCTGGGGTAAGTCTATTGCGACAGAAATCGGGTTTCACGTGCTTGATCAGGTGGGTGCTCACCGGTCAAACTTCGGTTGAGGAAGCTCCATGCTGTCAGCAGAGGGGTCATTTGATTGGCCAACCTAAGTCACTTCGGTGGAGTTCCCCACATGACTCGTGAAGCCTACCTAGGGTAAGTAAGATTCCGTCACAATCATGTTGAGGGTGGTGGATTTCTGCAGCTTGGAAGGCCGTGTGCGCGTTAAGTTTTAGTGCCTCCGAGTCGGAAGAGAAGATTGTGTTCTTCACCGTCGTTGACGTCGAGCTTCTCAATTTAGGTTGTGGAGGATAATACACTCGAAATAGTCGCTTGGGGCTTTCTTCGATTTTGGTCTGATGTTTTCATTGGGTGCTGTAATCGGGGGTGCCTAGCAGGCTTGCATGCGCAACAATCCCCCAAAACGTTTTATGGGCAAGTCTCAGATGATGTACCTGTAGATGGCACATCTATTTAAATTTAATCTTTAATTCACTGATTACTCAATGTCCATCAACAAGTCGCGATTCCTGAGCCGTGCCATGCATTGTATCAGCAAATGGGGCACTGTGATTGGCCAAGTACAGCCCCTTTAGTGGAGTGCGCCACTGTCTATAATTGGCTCATCAGCCACATCTCTTTGACCCAAGAACAAGGCTCTTTCAACCCTCTTGGCCATGCTCGATGCGGTGCAACAAAGCTGCTAACCACATATTGCATATTGTATTGCTTCGACTAGCCTTCAAATCGTATATTAAGGCTGATCAGCCGGCACCTGGTGCGGCAACTAAACATATTAAATCGCCATTGCGTTATCACCACATCCGCTCCCATGCCCGCCTCACCCAATGCATTTGTGCCAACCTGGCTTTCTCAACCTCATCGATTCCGCCCTCCTCCCACTGCCTACATTCTGCATCAATCTCAGCCTTGCCGGTAATCAGGTCTGCCTCCGCAGGGCTGACGATACCCCGTCCCTGCTTCCAAAACTTGACCTTGCCAACGGCATACATGGCCGCAGTGAAGGCAACAGCAAAATATGAGGTAATGAACCCGCGTAGGTTGAAAGGTGAAAAGACGTCAAAGCCTACAAAGAACATCGCCGTGCAGCCAAGAGTCAAGGCCAGGATCGGAGTGTAAGGTGTATAAGTCGCGACATAGTAGAGCGCGTCATCAGTAAGCCCTTGAGCCTTGCGAGCACGATAAAAACCGATGTATGCGAGAAGCATATAACAGTACGATGCGATGAAAGCTGTCGTAGTCAGGTCGACGAACCAGAAGAAGACCTCTAACGCCGAGTTAGACGCTACAAGAAAGGTAACGCAGGAGATCAAAGACACGACCGCTGTGCAATAAATGGGAACTCCGGTCTTGGTACATGTCATAAGAAATCTGGGTGCTTGGTGGTCTGAAGTTGGTGTTAGTGACTGAGGAATGACAGTATGGCAAGAAGACTTACCTCTGGCAAGGCCATATAGTGTTCGGGTGGCAGAAAAGAGATAGGCATTGCCGCAGGAAAGGCCCGACAGTAGAATGAGAGCATTGATAAAATGAGGCAGGAATCCAATGCCTAGGTTCTGGATACCAATGACCCATGGGCTAGCAGCTGCACCAGAAGAGCCATCTGAAATAGCTCCCATGAGCCTCTCGTCTCTTGAAGAGCAGATGATACCAACAGCCAAAGCGCCGACGATATAGAATCCCACAAGACGGTAAAAGATCATGCGAGCGACCCGGGGAATGGTTCGACGAGGATTCTGGATTTCGCCAGCAGCAAGGGCGATCATATCAGGCCCAGCGACAGTGAAAGCCGCATATATGACAACAGACCACCAACCGAAGAAGCGGCCGGATGCCCCTTCAGCATAGTATTCGTGCATGGCGCCATCCTTCCAGTTCCGAAATCCGTAGGCATCGCCTTGTGGGTTTCCACCAGCCATTGTGACGACCGTGATGACGACGAGGAAAACGAGCAGGAAGACTTTGGTAAAAGCCAATATGAATTCAGCTTCGCCATACCATCTGTTATCTCATTAGGAGACGTATCGTCATGATTAGGCGGGAAACTCACTTGACCGCAACCACGTTGAGGAAGATGCAGATACCCATGGCCAATGCGATCCAGGCGGCAGGGTTGGTAGTACTATCCCAGTATTCCATGACAGCAGCAACTGCACTATACTCAACACATACCAGCATGGAAGTACCGAAGAAATAGGTCCAACCCATGCTGAACCCAACGGCTGGGTCAACGAAACGCGACGCAAGCTCGAAGATTGAGCCCCGGATTGGAAGGTAGGCACACATTTCTGCTACACACAGATATGTAGGCCAGACGAAGCAAAGCCCCCAGAATGTGTAACCTAGAAGTAGGGAGAGCGGGCCAGCTTGACTTAGATAGCCACCAATACCGACCTGGTCCTTGTAAGTTTGTCTGTTTTTGACAGAGCGTTGTTGCTTACCCAGAGCGCTGTGCCAATTGAGCCACCAATCGCCATAAGCTGCACATGTCGAGGCTTGAGGCCTCTCTGTGTTTGTCCGTATTTTTCTGTCAACTCATTGATGATCGGCTTTTCATCAGGCTCGTACTGAGGACCATGATTCTGGTTCTCGATATGACTGATATCGAGGGCACTATCTTCGACACCCATTGTTGCGGCAAAAATGGCACGTCAAAATGAAAGAAAAGGCTCTACTTTTTGGTGTTGCTGAGGCTGGTCCCCCAAATATCTGGGGAGTGTGAAGGATACTTATATAGCTCGAGATATTTTATGGTACGTATCGCGGCCTTAGATATCGATAGACGAAGTCCATGGCATTTCCCCTCTGAATCGAGAGCTTCCCCATGGGGTAGATAGCGCTGGTCAAGATCGCCTTTCCGATTGATGTCGATGGGATCCCCCGCAAGTTATTACATGGAGGACTAAACCACTTGTAGCTCGAATACCCGACCATGGGAATCCTGTTGCAGAAGTAGTTAGATTTAGTCTTGGCGTGGCCGCCGGGCAAGTATACGCGAGCACTTCTTATCAGGGCACTGGCCGCTTATTGGGCCACAAATTGGAACGACAAGACTTCCTTCACTAGATCTACAGATCTCTCTCCAATGAGACTCTTAGAGATCCCGGTTGATTTATGTTTGTACTGATGCGTAATGGTGCATTGGTGCTTGTCGCTTCTGCAGCGACAGTAGGTCAGTTGGGAGGATCTTATCACCAAGTTGCCCAATATGGAAACGCGGAGCGACTAGCGCGTTTCCCCGCGTTTTGACCCTGCAAACTAACATCGCGTAGAGTCAATTTGAGCATTGCGGCCATTCAAAGAGAGAGGATGTGGAGAGTACCCCAGATTCTGGCTTTTGCTAAAGAAATGATGGATTAACTTGCAGTAGCGGCGTTCGTGAGGCAGTCTTGTATTGGTAAATACGGCAAAAGGGACAAAATAAGAAGGAGCAACCGAAAGGAAAAGTGGCAGCGTAAGTGGCGCTGACCGAGCAAGGAGCGAAGTTCCAGGTCACCAACATCATCACGAATAGTAAAGATACTCAAACCGCAGACTCTTTCTCAAACTCCCCTCAAGGGAAATAAACCCACTTCTTTATTTTTGCAGCGTGACGAATACATGTTGTCTCATGAAAAGGTTTTCATAGCATGTACTTAAACCCAGCGATGACTTGAGCATCTGTTGGCCCATGCTTACCACAACTTTCTCCCCTCTCGAGCTTAGTATTCTGGCGACGAAGATAAATCCTTGTAACCACAGCAAAGACAATAGCCAAAATAGTTGCAGCTAGATTAACAATGAAGGCTGTCAGATACCGCGGCGGACCGAAATACAAATAGCTGCACCAAATATTAGGTGTATTGCAAATAGAGTTGATAATTCCAATTGCTGAAGCACGCTTAGCTGTCGGCTGTGATAGAGAACCTGTGATCCAGGATAAAGTGACGACAGCTGAGGCGTAGAATGAGGCGGGAAGTAGCATCATAGCTACATAGCGAGCGGCAGTATTGATCGTAGAGACAGCAATGATGTTTGCCACCGCTGTAATGGAAAGGGCGCTAATGATGTGATATGAGCGCTCTTGCGTTCGATCCGAGTGGAAGCCGTTGACCAGCATAGTGACGACGCATAAAAGGAAGGGTGGTGCACTCAGGATGTAAGTCATATTTCGGCCATAGCCAAGCCCGCCGACGACACTTGGAAAGAAGTTGGCCACAGCACCAACGATGTAAGTCTAGAGCATCACGGTCAGAGGTTTCATTTGGAAGGAAGAGAGAGAGACACTGACGCAGTATAGAATGCCGACAAACAACCACGTTTTCGGGTCTTTGACAGCCATCATGAAGCCGGCGTAGGGTGTAATCTCGCGAGAATCATCATTCTGTCCTTGGTCCGAGGCGTAGTTCCATTGCACCCACGAGCACTCTAATGGTGAGAGAGTGATGATCTTCTTGTTGGAGTTGGGAAGGATAAAGGCAAATATTAAGCCTAAGCCGGCAGTAACTACTCCCTCGATGAGGAACAGCTTTTTACGTGTCAGTGGAAAAGGACATAAACAAGGAGTATGAACCATCCTACCCATCGCCAGCCGGCAATCCCGCGAACACCGTCCAATTTCAAGATGCCAATTGCAAGCAGAGTGCCAAAAGCATTCCCAAACTGAGAGCCACTGTATAAAATTGCAGTACGTAAGGCGAATTGCTTCCGGTTGTAGAATATGGACAGGAAATACAATGCACCTGGGAAGAATGCAGCTTCGGCAACTCCAAGAAAGATTCTGACAATCAGTAGGCTTGTGAAGGTATGGACGGACGCCATGGCGGCTGAGATAATGCCCCAGAGAGCCATGCTGCTGCATATGTAGATGCCTGGCCACTTGATTCGGCCGGCGATCATGTTTGAAGGAACTTGGAAGAGAACTGAAATGTCTCAATTAACCCATGCCCAACTGGGAGGGGAAACCCGAGGGTATAAAAGATAGATACATACTGTAGCTGCAAAACATGATGCTAACCGAAGTTTGGTACTCGACCGGCGAGAGGCTCAAGTCTACTTCGATATTGGCTAGCTTAGCACTCGCAATGTTCTGGCGATCGAGGTAATTCAGAATATACATGATAACCAGAATTGGCATAGTGATCAGATCCATCTTGAGAGTTGCTCGACGGCCGAGCTTTGCGCAGTCGTTTTCTGATAGGTGCGCCAGCGCACTCGGCTTTGTGATGCCGTCCACAGCCCGGACATATTTCTGGTCGACTGTCTCAAGCTGTTCTAAAGTGTCTTCTCTTTTTTCGTCCATGGCAGTGGTGGTTGACATGGTTCTGGCACCAATTGTAAGTCCTTCAAACAGCGCAAGAAGTGAGTGTTTATATACTTGACCGAAACAAGGCACTCTCGCCCTTGCAACTCATACGAGCTACCATAGATGATGCTGTGCTAGGAGGTTTACCAGCCGTGGTTTAAGAAGCGTGGGGGTCAACCCCGGATTCTATAAGCTTCCCCAGCTTTTGTAGATTGACATGATGTCAATTTGCAGGCACTCGTAGGAGTTTCAACAAGAGGGGAGAGAGCCCTGGTCCCACAACGGGCGGCGTGGGGGTCCTCCCGTTTTCCCAAGCCGATCTGGGGATCAACATAACGTGGGGGTCCATTCCCCTGAATGACTTTCTGTATCTTCAACAGCCGGTAGCGGAAGGTCGACACACACTCAATGGTGTTTGAATCATTCATATCTTCTTGGAACTCAACTTGAATACTGGCGTACCTGTGCCCGTGTCTTCTTTACAGCCTTTCTTCTTTCGTGATGACTCTAATTCACGGTGAGGAGGTCGCCAAGCACAGCAAGAGGGACTCTTGCTGGGTCGTACTCCATGGCGTAGTGTGGGATGTCACCAGTATTCAACCTTGGTCTTTATCGTGGTTTCGTCAAAGTGTCTAATTGGAGTTGGCAGATTTCATAGACGAGCATCCCGGTGGTGCATCGCTCATTTTGAAGCGTGCTGGAACAGACGCCACAAGTTCATACGAAGAGGCACATGAGCCAGAACTGGTCGAGAAGACACTACCGCCAGAGTCCTGTCTGGGGACCGTCAATACCGCAACGTTACCACAAATAACCGAGGTGGAGTCGAAGAAGACCGACTCGCCAGAATTCCCCGCCCTGAACACCGTCATCAGTTTGGCCGACTTCGAGAGGATTGCCCAAACATTCCTTCCAACTGCTGCATGGGCTTATTATTCTTCCGGAGCAGACGACGAGTATGGTATAGATAGCGCAAAGCGTATCTTCCGCAATATCCTCCTTAGACCACGAATCCTTCGTCAAGTTGAACCGGTCTCGACTAAAACCACTATCCTCGGGTTACCATCTTCACTGCCCGTCTACTTCAGCCCGACAGGAATTGGAAGATACGCCCATCGAGATGCCGAGTCTATCATAGCCTCTGTTGCTGGAAATGAGAACTTACTGTACTGCATGCCAACAAGTGCTGGTTGGGAGTCAGTTTCCAAGGCGCGTTCAGTGAAGGGCCAACCGTTGTTCTTCCAACTTTACACCGGTCGCGATAAGGAATACACGAAGTCTGTTCTGCGTACCGTAAAAAATCTTGGAGTTACCGCTATCTTCCTGACAGTCGACTCGCCCGTGCTTGGAAAGCGTGAGCGCGACGACCGAATTCGGGCTGCTGAAGGGGATGACACTATCTCAGCAGTGTCGGGTGGGGTCGCAAAGGTCACTTCGAGAGGCTTGCTGAATCCTTTACTATCCTGGACGGATATAGAATGGATTAGAGAAGCCACTGGGCTTCCACTGGTACTCAAAGGAGTCCAGACCGTAGAGGACGCGGTCCTTGCACACCTTCACGGGTTGGACGGTATCGTTCTCTCAGACCACGGTGGACGCTCGCTGGATACAGCTCAATCTCCCATGCTTACGCTATTGGAAATTCGTCGCTATGCACCACATCTATTGTCGCAAAACATTCGCAATAAATTCCAGGTCTTTGTCGATGGTGGTATTCGTCGTGGAACAGATGTCATCAAGGCCGTTGCCTTGGGAGCAACAGCAGTGGGTATCGGGCGACCAGTGCTGTATTCAATGTGCGCTGGCTATGGCGAGAAAGGACTACATAGACTAGTGCAGATTTTACGAGTAGAGATCGAGACAAATATGGCACTGGCTGGGGTGAAGGATGTCGAGGAGCTGGTACCGGAAATTGTGAATAAGGAAAGAGTAGAAAGGGACATTTCTAGGCGCGGAAAGCTATGATACTTCACGTGCGTAACATCTTTCTTATGGAGACCCAATCCGCTGGCAGTTCCATGCCTCTCTGTCAGAACAAGACTGAAGTCAAATCCTCCCGTTACTTAATGAGCCGATCTACATACTCAATAGCAAAAAAAAACCTTGCTTTACGATAGCATTGGACATCTTTTGTTTTTCGTATAACAATAACCTGACAGGAAGGTATGGTAATTTGACCAACTCATATCGCAAGCCTCGCGTGGGAGCAATACTCGAACTCATTTTCGTCCGGACGATGTGACCCTGAACTCACAGCAATACCCCCACGTCTCTATTTTTGCAACTACCGTGTCCGCTTCTTTTAAGTATTCGCCAAGACTGTCGAGCCTCGGCTACTACGGCACGGCGTAGAAGCTCAACAAAAATGCACTTTGACCGGCTACCCCCACGCTTCCTGTCTCGAGAGTGCCCCCCACGTTAATAGCCCGACGTATGAGTCTAGATGCACGTCAGACTGCCAATGTCATCCCCGCGTTCCTCCCCGCATGGTCATACTACAATGGAACTGGGATGTTCTTGGGATCGTTGTCCATCCGTGGGGGACACTTTGCTGTCCTGGACCCCCACGTCTTGAAGACCTTCTAACGTTACTGGGACGTCCATCGTCATAACCACCTCAGTGCTCTATGGATGTCTGGGTATGACCTGTTACTATAATCTTGTGTCAGTAAAGTTCCGTATAAATAACTCAGGGTGTATCTAAGACTGTTAGTCTACGGTCAGCAATACCGGTGAAAGCCAATACAATACCTCTCTGAGGCCAATCGATCATGTCTGCTCGAGTGATCAGGGCGTCTGTGTTACATGGTGCACATGACCTCCGCGAAGTAAGTCACCTTCACCCAATGAATGAATCTTGGAGCATATAACCAACTGGGGATAGGAAGACCGCATGATCGACCCTCCGGGTGCTGGAGAGCTCCATGTCTCTATTAAAGCCACTGGCATTTGCGGCTCTGATCAGCACTACCACAAACACTTCAGAAATGGTGACATTCAGATCAGAGAGCCAATGTCTCTTGGACACGAGTCATCAGGGATAGTGGCGGCATGTGGCCCCGGCGTTACTGGCTTCCAACCGGGTGATCGCATTACCTTGGAAGTCGGCTTATCTTGTGGCTCTTGTAGGCTTTGTCAGGTTGGAAAATACAATCTCTGTAGGGACATGCAGTTCCGAGGCTCAGCGAAGCACTTCCCGCATTTTCAGGGTACGTTGCAGGAATGGATCAATCACCCAGCGAGGTTGTGTTACAAGTAAGTGGCTGCGTGGAACAACCAGTTCCCTTAGAGACTGATTAGCGTCGCGAGACTTCGAGATGAGATCACTGCTGCCGAAAGTGCTTTACTTGAACCCCTCAGTGTGGCCATTCACGCAGTACGACGAGCAGCCCTTAACCCAAAAAGCAATGTTCTGGTTCTTGGTGCTGGGCCTGTCGGGCTATTGTTAGCCGCTATGCTATGTGTTGAAAGAGTGGAGGATATCGCAATTGCAGATGTTGAACAAAGGAGGGTAGAGTTTGCTACAGTCAATGAATTCGTAGACCGAGGCATAGTGGTGCCACGGACAGGCACGCCGGCCGATGATACAGCAACTAAACTGGACAATGCCAAAAAGACGGCAGAACTGTTGATGGATGGCGAAGAATTTGATGCCGTGTTTGAGTGCACAGGTGTCGAAGCATGCGTTCAATCTGCAATCTACTCTACTGCCCCTAGTGGAAAGGTTGTAATTATCGGAATGGGCAATCCAGTGCAGACACTACCTTTGCTAGCGGCATCTCTTCGTGAAGTTGATATTGTTGGTGTATTTCGCTACGCCGACACCTACCGCTTCGGTATAGAGGTACTAGCGAGAAAGGATGAGATCAATCTGCCAGACATCACAAAATTGGTGACGCATAGATACTTGGGTTTTCAGAACGTGCCTCAAGCATTTGCCGCAGCGGCAAAGACAGCTGATAACGATGGAAATCTTGTACTTAGGGTAATTATTGAGACTTGACATTTGAAGCATACTCAGTTGATCACCATTTTTGTTCTCATGGAAATCCCTCGACTCAATGATCGTTGTTATCTCTCAAGTTGCATAGACTATTCCAAGACATATCTCCGTCATCCCGACCTTGCATCATGGATATGGCTTCTTCTGCTTGAAAACCCACCTTTTCAGGTGGAAAACTATTTCCAGGACTGGCGTGAACCCTAAGATTTGTGCGATACTGATGGCCGCCTATACTTCCCCACTCCACGACGTAGTCTGCTTGTGCGAAACCGTAGTAAGGGACGAAATGGATGTTAGCAGTGTTCTCGAGCAGTATCTGAATCATCTCTTGCTTCCCATACCACGCTGCTAACCAGAGTGGCGTCAGCCTGTTACCATCTTGAGAATCTATGTCGGCACCCTTCTTGAGAAGCATCCTCACCACCGCCTCGGTTCCGTTAACAGCGGCCCGTGATAGTGTCCGGCCACCATCCTCCTTGATATCTAGCTCATCGAGGTCGTCCAATAAGTGCTTGATGGCTTCAGCTGGTACAAAAAATGCCGCGGTTTGTACTCCTCGCATTCTCTTTGGAACACCTTGGCTATTCGATTGATGTCGTGATCGATCGACCGTCATTAGAGCGTGCACTTGCGCTTCGATAAGTTTGTCGTTGCTCAAGAAGCCGTAGTATTACCTGAAATGCTTTTTCGTCTCTCGAGTGTGATTGCCTCAGTATGGGAAAGCGTAATATAAAGAGGGTGTTACCGTAATCGGTCTTCGAACTTGTCATCGGCACACCAGATACTCCCTCCACACTCTCTTGGACGATAAGTATGTTGCACAAACCTTTACAATCTTATTCTGTGCCTTCGGACCATCATTTCCACGTGCGCATCAAATACTCCTGCGTCGTGTAGTGCATTAAGTGAATGATGCGGCTCTCCTCATTGGGCATAACGCTGCACAAAACGGAAATGATGTCTCCCAAGTGCGAGACGTTGTGCCAGTCCAGCTTCCTAAAGTGAACGATTAATTCTCTGCCCTAAATTCCGTTCGCAGCCTGTGTGATCTTGGTCTCGAGTCCTTACATAAATATAGACTTCGGGTGATATATGCAGGCATGTCAACCATGTAGCATTCGATAAATCTCCTCATGTCTGCTAGGTGCGCTCAGATCCTGAGTGACATGCTGTTGTTGGGTTTGTTGGTGCTATCATGGATAAATCTCGAGCATGCCAAAATGTTCGCTCCGTCATTCCTCTGCAAGCTCGATCATGAATTCTTTCGCCTCAACTGGCGCGTCCTTCCAAGCTAGGCCGAGTTGAACAACGACTTGTGTGATTTAGCCAACGATTCCGATCACGCCAATGATACCGAATGGACCGGCAGGGGTTGGATACGATTATGCGATGGAAGGGCCGAAGAAAACGTCATCATCTGAGTACTAGGCAAGAAGTTCGTAATTGAAGTAGGGTCGACGAAGAAAATCAGGCTCTCGGTCTTTACTGACGGAAGAGTGTGAGATGCACTTGTGGTGATGGTCGACTGGAGGCGGGGTCGGGCAATGGGAGCAGTATGCTCTCCACACCACCACCGCTGTACTCACGAATGAGCTTTCTCAATTCCGGTCAGCATCCCAAGGAGCCAGGTCCTTTTTCTACTTTGGATTAAGGAGTGCTCTCGAGGGTGGGCACTTGGTTGTTCTAGTTATTGGATGGCTTGGTCCAGTACAGTCCTGCCATGCAATCATGCATCAACGTGCATAAACAGAGCCTTGTTATCACCTAAATCATTGGCTGTCACTCGTTCTAAAAGGAGGGGCTTAACAATTCGGGCACAGCTTCACATTGCTCAATTACAACAATTATGAGTCGTGCGGCGCACTTCGCTTATGTGTTTGTTATTTGCCGTTTTTGTGATCCCAAGACTACATAGCCTCGACCGTACTCTAGCCATTTGTTTAACCTAGCAAAGCCACTAACACCATCACCAATACTCTTTGAACCCCTTTGAACGCGTTCAACATTTTCTTCGGTCCTCGTGGCCAGCCCTCCCTCCATACTCTGCTCTTTCTACCTCTACCATCAACATGTCGGATCCGCTCTCCCTAGCGGGTACCGCGGTCGGCGTCGTATCATTGGGCATACAGATCTGCAAAGGTCTGGTATCATATCTGCAATCACTCGAAGACCGTGACCAAGAGATCAAGACAGGCCTTGCCGAGGTCGAGACAATAGCTTCCATCTTCTACTCTTTAAACCGCATTCTCCCCAATATTGATCAAGCATCTCTTGAGGTAACGACCATTCGAAGATGCTTGAGGGATAGCGAGGTAAAGGTTCTCGAATTTCAGCAGTTTTTAATCAAGCTTCGGGGTCCACAGATCTCTGTGCTAAGCACGATGGGGAAGATTGATGACGCTAAGCGTGCACTCACTCATCCATCCTTTTCGTGCAGAAAAGCTCAAGTCGCTACGTCAGTCTTTGCAAGAGCTCCTGAACAACTTGAATGTGGCTATAAGCCTCGCATCCTGGTATCGACACCATGAAGCCCTCTTCATCGGCTACCTTACTAATGATCGAGTCAGGGAATCGGCATTGGTAACCCATAGCAAGATCGATAACCTCCAAACGAGCGTACAGGGCCTCGGAAGCTTGTCCAAGACTCAGATTGACGGAATTCAGGACTTGGGTACTCGGATCGGTCACAACTCGAACCAGGTTAGGTTGCAGGAGCACAGCAACATCAATGCCTTCGATAATGTAAAAAAACGACTTTCTCGAACTGAAACACATCTACAGGATTTCAACGAGATTACTAGTGTAAAGCTAACGCTCATTGGAAGCTCTGTGGAATCAATTGCGTCTAGCAATCGGCGCCTCGAGGAGGGCTTTGCAGAGCTGGTAAAGAAAACAGAATTCTGCTCGGGTCCACTGATATCACAAACTGTCAGTCCCACCTTTTTCGCAGACATCCCCTTTACCTAACATTCTGAAACTCTAGGGCATAAAAGCACTCTCTATCAACGATCACGATCAGTCGGGGTCCAGACAACTTACTGTAATAAGGTCGCAGAACGTTTCGACGAATTCAGCCTCGTCTGTGTCTTTTCTGAACTGTTGCTGCGAGAGAAAGAAGCATCGATCGGCGTTCTCATTCACTCTCTGGCATGCTAAGTTTGAGTTCGAGAAGCAGAGCTTTACTAAACACAGCAGATGTTGTGAATATTACGGTATTGACGAACGAGGGGATTTGGCTATCAAGGCTCGTATTCCACTAAAACTGGCCTGGCTCTCGAGACGTATCATGCTAGTGTGCACGGAATACAGTCTTGGGACCAGAAATCCTGGAGTTTCGGTGTGTTATAGGAACTTTGTTCCATTATCCCTAAGTCCAGTTTATCAGGAATTGAGGGACATGGGGAAATTGGCTTTCTCGTTAAATTCTAGTGATGAGATCGCCGCGGTCATCGATTCAAGCAGGCGTGCTATAATCTCTTTGTATAGGGATGGTAAAGCCTCGCCAACTGATCGCGATGAGGATGGAGCAAGTCATTCTGCGGTAAACATACGAGTCTTAAAAGTCGAAGACCACGTCTGACTCTGTTACAGCTTGCTTATGAAATTCTAGCCGCAAACTTCGATAGGGTTGACGGTACACTCACATTCAACGATTCCGACTCCATTCTATCCACTGGGTTAAAGTTCTTACAGGAATTGGTTGGGTTGGCTGGTGTCGAAGGTGAAGAGCTGTAAGCAATTGACACGGCTTACTACAGCGGCAGCAGAGAGCTGATATTTGCCTGTGTTGTAATAGTGACTCTGACCCTCTGGCTTTTCTTTTGTCAGAAAACGGAAAGGTGGATTCGCTACCATACCTCACAGATACATTCACTTTGGATTGGAAAACCCTATTACTCCGCTCGTTCGAATACATGGACAGTAGTTCTCGGCGATTTCTGATAGATCATCTTCTGAGAAGTACGGTTCATCCTCCTCCCCCTACACATACACACACCTCTATGCCATCTATACCTTCCCACCTCAGGCTCACACATAATTAACAGCAATGGAACTCAACCCAATATCCCGAGCAATTTTACAAGAATCGATGTCTGAGCTCAAGACATGTATCTCAAACAACCGGAAAGCAACGACAGAGAGAACATTCGGGTTTACCACCCTCCAATTATGTGCGAGTTGGCCCTCTGGGCTGCGAGAATTAGTAAAAACAGACGCTCTGGACCTCATCGATGATCAAATAAAAGGGGTGTCGGCCATCACGATAGCGGTTAGTGTCGATTGCATCGAATCGGTGAATATACTGTTGGAGCAGGGGTGCCGACTTGACTTTGATCGTGCGACAACAACGGCTTTTGGCCGGGCGTCATGCAGATGTCTCAACGCGATTGCGTCGAGTTTAGCTGGAAGGCGACGCAGCTTGCTTGCACTGGCAAAGTCCCGGGGCGTTCTACAACAGATACCAAAATACGACGGTGTCTCAGATGACCAGGCAGGGGAAATTTGCAAAATACTCGACAGGTCTGGCATTGATATTCCTTCAGAACTTCGAGTCCCAGCCTATTATTCCACGCTGTACCGGTTTCGTGGAACTCTGATCCACCACTTTCCTACTTTCTTCGACCATGGATTTTCGTGTCTCCAGTCATACAACCATATCGGCCTTTCACCAATCATGCTAAAGACTGGTTGTTTTCCCAGGGAAAGGTCCCAACAATCAGAGCAACATATATTCTGGGACTCTCTAACGTGGTTGGAAGGGCAAGGATTGATGGATCAAACCCCTACAGATCCCCTCAGTCTCGGATTAAACACATACGCCACGGGTTGGCATTTTCTTGCAGCTAACTCCGGATATGACTTCGGTTCTACAAAGTTTTCATGTCTTCCCAGAATCTGGGATATATTGCAACACCTTTCTTGTGTCGCCGCTAGGGACAAATGTGTTTGTTGGTGCCTCGCGCCCAACGTGGGTTGTTCACCACTCGATTCATTCTTCAAATCATATGCTTTAGCGGCAGCTATGGATAAGAGCAGATCAAATCAAGTATACGACTACCACGAGTTTTTTCATCGTCCTATAACGGACGAAGTGTTGGACAACTCACAGCCGTCTGAAGTCTGCGTTCAGCTTGTCAGGTTCCTAACTTTCGAGGCTTTGGACATGACACATACCTGTTGTTCTTATAAAAAGGTAAGTATAACAGAGGGAAAAGCGATTTTCTTGCTTAGCTAACCACAACATGAAGCGTTTTCGAGAAGATGTGACCGGCATGCCTCATCTGCAAGAAAGAAGCGATGTGATATTAAATCATTGCCCGGAAAAGTCGCAGGACATCCGATCCAACACGCGCGAACAGGAAAACGCTCGCTTATTGGAGGTCTTAATGCAAGACTTCATTCAAGATATGGCGACGTTGGTTCAATCGCCAAGAGCCTTCGATGTCTTTATCCGTGGCATTTGGCGAAGGCGCATCTCGAAAGAATTCAGTGTCAATCTCAATCACTTGAACGATATGAAGCAATACACAGAGAATGTACACACATGTAAGTATAGGTCAATTTGATGAGAAATTCTCGTTTCTCAAATCGTTAAACAGATGTACTGCCTGCGACCCTTAGAGCCTTTCTTGCTGATGACTTTGAACTGGAGAAAGAGGAAAAGGAAAGGCCTTCTAGTACTCTATATGAGGAAGGCATAGCGAAGGATGATCTAGTTGGCTTACCCCACTGTAGTTATTGCGACTAGAAGGCCAGAGGACAGCAATTAGCATGTAAGAGAAAAGTCCACCCCTGTGGCACGGAAGAGGGAGTCACACCTTTCTACAAGCCAGACTCCTGTCTGGACCTTTTCCGCGATGGGACCTTTCTGCAGCGCTTACAAGCGACATTAAAGACGACCAG
The DNA here is from genome assembly GCA_014822085.1 of Fusarium stilboides. Classification (NCBI taxonomy): domain Eukaryota; kingdom Fungi; phylum Ascomycota; class Sordariomycetes; order Hypocreales; family Nectriaceae; genus Fusarium; species Fusarium stilboides. The sequence continues at coordinate 32,675 of JAASAY010000246.1, forward strand.
GCATAACTAGAAGCTTCTACATTATTTTGATCCTCGGTACGTATTCGTCTTCATTGTATTACTCAATTTGATCGGACGTGGCCGTACAAGGAGAGCAGGCTGACTTGATATCACATCACAGTAACGGACTCTTGCAAACGGTTGTTTGGAGGTTATGCTATGGAGGTTATGTGTGATCGTCACGGGCGGTCCCATCGAAGTGCAGCAGTCTCTCATTAATATGGTGACAACGGAAGGCCATCTGGTTAACGACCAAGTTTCCAATACGTGAAAGCGAACTGGGGAATACATGGAGATTAAACAAGCACCAGCTTGATGCTGGGGCCCCTAAGGTCCAAAGCACCAAGCTGGTCGAATTTCAACATCTCTATTCCTTTGTGAATATCTTCATATGTGCCCTTGCGCCTTATGTAGGTGCAACATGATTAGCTCCCATATCATAGGGCATAGGTTCTTGGGCGGCTGATTGACAGCTCGGTCATCTTACTCGACAGACACATTGTCCGAATCTTTTTTTCTTGGAAGGCTAGAACAAACATGGCCAATGCCACCAGGTGCCATACACGGTACTACCTTTGCTGCGCTGCAGCTTAGAAGGCAATTGTATGGGCATTGGGTCATAATGCCGCCGAGATGGAAAGAAACTGTGTTCTTTATTATTGTGGAAGCCGGCGTCTCTTAGAGAGATGTTGTAGAGCAGGAATCACATAGACACCAGGTGCTATATAAGGAGGCAACCATCAAGGCATGCTTTTAACTATGGCAAAAAACACGGTGTTTTCACAATTGAAGCATAATATCCTTTGCTCACACTGTAGCCAGCTTCATGTTAAACAACCGCAGCTTGAGTTGGTGACCTAGTTCCTGCGTTACTCAAGGCGAAAACCACAGGTGCTCTAATCTCCCTCGAGATTCTCGAGACCGCATCACCGTCGGAAAACCCCATCTCACTCAAGCCATCCAGCTCGTCTGCCTCTCGTAAGACATGAGGTGGGGTATCGACCTCAAACACGGCCTGTATGTCACCATGAGGTGAGAACCCCGTAAACGTCCATCTTCTGGACGGTTTCACTGCGTCCGAGCTTCCGACCCATAACCGCTGACGTTCATAGAAACTGACGATAAGCAGGATAGGTGCATTGGAGATTCTAACAAGCAACACATGGATTGCATGAAAGGCGTACGATGATACAAAGAACTTGAGGGGCAATAGTAACAGCAACACGAAGAGGTTGATGGGTGGCGGGTAGGCAAAAATTGCATCGCTCTTGACGCCTTCGAAAGTAAGAACAGCTCGGCGAAACTGTATCTCGACAGCTTCTGAAGTGACGATATTGCTGAACCTGTTTGTGAGAAGCGAAACAAGAATCGTAAGAAACAAAGTGTTTCCGAGAAATGCAAAAGCAATGGTAAGAGCGGGCCCAAGAACGGCGTGGAACTGGACGGATGCCTCAATGCCCGTGCCGTCCAAGCCGAACCAGATCCACAGGAGCCACTTGATGACAGTGAAGTCTCCCGGGATGGTGTTATCGCCTGGCGCCAACCACTGAAGTGCCAGTAAGAACCCAGTAAAACACCACAGAGCCAGAAAGGTCAGTATCAAGAACTCTTTCATCATCGCATGAAGTGATATGAATACAATGTGATCGGGCAGAATGTTGAAAGCTAGTCGGGTCAGAAGGATGGGGGCTGCTAGGCAAAGCACGTTTAGTGCCATGCTGTTTTCCATGCCGCTAACACCCATTTCAAAAGCCCGTGAGGTGATATACACCAAGAATATGAGCGTGAAGGAAAGATCCAAGAACGACCATAGCTTTTGCGAATGAATCATCCAGCCGTGTTCGATGATAGCAGCAAACTCGTGCAAAACCCAACCTGCTGAGTAAAGGATAAAGACAGCCTCATATCCACTCAAGCTCTCAACGTCCCGATTCTGCATCGTGCAGATATAAAGCAGAGTGAGAACAACATAGTGCACCAGCTCTATGACATAGCGGGTGCGAGGTACTGCAAGGCGGTGGTGGTTGAGTAGAGGGGCTTTGCGAGGCTCATAAAGAGATACTGGTCGGTATTCATAATGGTTGGGCAAGATATCGACAAACGATAATGGCGTGTAGACAATCTGGCCATGGTATATAGCGTCGATGACCCGCCTGCACCCCGATGAGCTAATAAAGTTCTTGCTCTCAGATATGATGGACAGCTCGAGCGCTGTAAGTTTCCTCTCGTGTCCGCCGCGGTCCTGAACAGGCCATTGTGGATAGCGGCCATATCGCTCAACATCGGCCGGTGCTCCATGAAATGGGTCGAATCCTTCAACTAGGATTTTTGAAAGTACCAGTAGTCCACCGAGACCCGGGTTGTCATCCTGAAATTTGCGGAGGATTTTAATAGCTAATAGTTCACAGAGTGTTGCTCGGGCTATGCTTGTGCTCTGGTCTAGGATGCTGGATTGCTCGCGGAGGAATTGTACTCGATTAGCCAGAAGGCAGTAGACTGTGGATGTATCAGCGAACTTTGTCATTCGTTAAGAATGGTTTAAACCATTCGTTGAGACCGTGGGCTGTAAGGAATGTACTGACCAGTGGAATAGTCACTCTCGTCATACAGACGATCGATCAGTGGGCGAACAATGAGATTATTGACTCTGGGGCTGGTCAACTGCTCCCAGGAGTAAGGGTCGTCTAATTGCAAACCAGATCAGCGGATTGACTCCAATGACTACGAGTGGGTTGAGGGAGATACCTATGCTTGCGAGCACAAATTTTCGTATACTTCACCAGATCAAGTTGTTAGTCACACAAGTCTAGCAAGCAGCAATAACGGTGCTGTCAGAACGACATACCGATGCAGGGTAATGAACACGGAGGGCTGGTGCCACTCGTCCTCCTGTCCAAGGTCTGTGTCACTCCGGAAGGTCTCAGCCGTATCGTTTGATAGGCTTATCTCGTCCGGCTCAATAAGGCTCCTAGAGTTCAAGGATAACCCATCCAGATTTTGACTCATGTTATGCGGTCGATGAAAGGATGGTGAGATGCGGATAATGCTTGCAAATGGTTGTTTCTTCGGCTTTGGATGTTCATGTGTTGTATATCACCAAGGCCTGGGTGCTGTGAAAACCCTCTGGGGGTGTGTGGAGCTGTTGTCTCCGCCTTGAATTCTGCGGATCCACTGACATGAGTCCATCTTGCTCGAATCAACTCCTCAAGAGGGGTCCCGCAAAGCGTTGAACGTCTTACTGTATCTGGTTGTTTCCTTTTGGCATTTTGTATTTCTAGATATTTAACTACTCGTACATTCATCTTTCTCTACCATGTTTGCCATTCAGTTGACGGGCAATGTTTGACGCTGGAAGCCACCCTCTCTGTTGTCACATCTTCTCCACGCGACCGTCTAGTCTTTTTCAAGGCTGGCAACTGGTCAGACTTGTGCAGCAGACCTAATCCAATCACAGCCAAGATTACCAGTTCCGACTGCAGGAAGAGTTGACTCAGTGACAGACAGATTGGGGCTGTGTCGGTGGAATTGCTGCGCCTCCTTGAGTGCTGGCTCCTGAAGATCAAGCCTCTACAGGACAATGAAAGGTACCGGCTGGAGAGCGTCAGATGTCGAGTTTCCGGCTGTGTCTATGACGTACGCGCCAATTATTCTTGGCACTTTTGATGTGGGGAATTTATCTGTCCTTGTGGATCACCAGGGGTCAGATGCACCCTTGACACAAACAGCGCCTGGGAATGCTCAGCCGAGCAGGTCAAGGTCTCCATCTTCAAGCTGTCAAAAATGGAGTTCCAGGGTCTTTCACTATCAGAGATTCTTTTTAGCATTTACATGATGGTGTTTTGGTAGATCTAATATTATCCCAGTCTATTAAACTCAACCTCGTTATTCAAAGGCAGCCTCAATTTCTTTTCTCCCTTTTTACGTCGTGCCCATTCTGTCATCCCTTAATCCGGTTCCAAGAATTCGTCACTAAAAGCCACAAGTACTCGATACGTATACGGAGAAAAGATCTGATGTGAAGGGACAAGAATTCTCGGTCTGAAATGCAAAACTTGAGGTTGGTGGTTCTTGTCTAGCATGGAAATGCGCCCTGAAGTGTCAGCGCTGGGTATCTAGGGTAGTTGTCTCGGTGGCGTTGAAGCTGGAGCTAAGTCATTGCGTTCGCTGCCATCAGAAAAGCGGTATGAATCATGGATATCGGTGTCAGCATGGAGCATGATATGACTGGGTAGGAAACGAGAAGAAGATAAAGTCGGGGAGGGTGTACACAAAACAAACAAACGTCTTCCTTAAGACCCCTATTTTCATCCACACCAGACGTTTAAACAGGGGCTTATTGTACACAAGCTTTTTAGCGCCCGACACAAGCATCAAGAGCTCCAGGGTTGAGGGGAGCTTGGATGCTTGGCAGTGCATGAGGGTCCATGCGCAACCGAGATCAACCCTGATTCCAAGACAAGCCACCCAGTTCTTGATCCAAGTCTCATGATCCATGATAATCACGGATTGTATACAATGGGAAAATGCAAGGACCGTATCTGTTTCGCGGGGCAATACATTACTAAACTCCAAGGGCAGAACGTAGACGGCGACAGAGATTTCTTAAGAATGAGCATGGCGATGATAACGAGGATCATTCTTGGGTAATTATCTTGTTCTGAACCAACAACAATGAGTTCATACACAATAATTAAGCAAAGTGAGAATATCTGGACGGTTCATTTAACACGGCCTCACGGAGAGGAGCAGATCTCCAAGGAAACTACAAGCCGACGTGGAGAAGATGAGTTGCGGTACCCACAGGCATTTGCCGCATCGTCAAACCTGATTCTGATGGGTCAATGCATACTCACGACGTTGATGGCCGATGGCATTGACCCGTGCACACACACACCCACTCACGGTGGGAGATCGCGGACAGTGACAGGGATGACAACCTGCAGAATGAAACCCGGTCTTAGCTTGGAGCTTGCTGTCTACTGTACCATGATACTTGGTCGACGGCAAACTTGTGACAATAATTTTACGAGGCGGGGCAATGCAAAGACGTGTCTCGACCATTGTGACGGTGAGTGAGCGATTTATTTCTCTGTGTTGCGGTTGGTAATTGAGCGAGAAAACATAATTGCAGCGATGCTGTTCTGGGACTGATCCGCTGCCCTTTTGTAATGCCCTCTTTGTAGCCTCCAGGTACCGATTCCAGCTTCTCATTAAGCTCAAAGACTACTACGATACCATGTGGCCCCGGCATGCAGGGCGTTAGCTTGTGTGGAGACCTCCTTGTCATTTTCCGAGATTAGACATGATCACCACAACATTTCCCATCCGCAATATCGCTCAGTCCTCACCCCTCCTGTTGGCGGCCTCTCAGCGCTGCACAGCACCTCGCCATCTCGCTTCGCTTCTATGTTTACGATTGAAGGCATGGCTTTTGTAATGGGAGTCTCCGCATAGACGAGGGGTGTTAAGCTAGTCGATATGGGGCCAGCCGGCGGTAGACGCAGGACAATTGTGAGAGGCATTTGTGACAAGAGCAGAGAAAGCAATGCCATAATGAGAATTGTAAATCTTCGGGTAAAGTCTTCCTGATTCTGACACAGAAGCGTAGCTCGGTATTCTCCAAAGACTGGCCAAAAACAAGTTTTGCAACCGTGCAATGAATGGGTCTGGACAGTTGGTTTGACCAGCGCCCGCCCGGGCAAACGCACATGATCGTTGCGTCAGATACCCATTCAACCGCCTGGAACATGAAGCTCTAGAACAAAGGCAATGAGAACTGTGAGGCTTATCTGACTACGCTTTCTGCCAGTTCGTCTGCTGAGTCCAATACCATCCTCGCAGGGTCAATCTATACTTGACTCGAACATCCAGTCGTGTTCAACCCTGATCACCGACATTTCATGGCGAAAACCATCCGTTACAAACCTTACATCGAAAAAAGTTTTGTTAATCGAAGTCGACGGTCTTGACATAGACGTGGATCCTTATGCAGTCACCAAGAGGTTGTCAAAGTCGTCCTATAGATGTTTCAATGGATGCAGTCGTAACTAAACACCCCCGATCAACACGCTAAAGTTCAAGCTCCTACACTGCAAGTACAAGTCCAGACCTTCCTACCACCGATAATTACACAGAACATAACCATTTCACCTCAAATCAGCCTTCTTCTCTCGTTGTCATGTGACTGATACGTCTATCGTCAAACACTGGAAACTCGCGCTGTCGGCGGTTTCGTCAACACGGAGAGAGCAGCTAAATCAACCCGGCTTTGGGTGGAGACAAAGTAGTGTTAGCTGGTAGAGTCGCTCTTTGAGGCATTATGACTGACCAGAGGGGACAGGTGTGAGATCGTTCCATTAACCAAGGATCTATGCACTGAGGGTGGAACAAGTGACCACATGGTAATTGTCGGAGTCGAACCCCTTCGACAAAATCCTCCGTACATATTGAGCATGCTGGCGAGGTAATTTCGTCTCTTGGTCTTGAAGCTCCATGTCTCGACTCTGATGATAGGGGAGAGATGTTTTGGATAGTGAAATAGCGCTGTAATTTTGCGAGTTTGGTTGTTGATTCTGCAAATCTTGGCGCTGCAGGATTTCTGGATACTAATGGAGACATCTTTGTGGAGTGTATTCGAGAATTGAACTTGACAGTCGGGATGTTCTCCACAACATCCCGTCCCAGCCCAGAAGTGACTCTAAATCGTGGCAGCTGTACGTTTAGGGCCTGGCGGATCGGGCGTCCTCGCAAAGTCCTATGAACGATGCAGATGATGGCCACAATGACGAAAATGAGGACGAGCAGGACGAGTCCCCAAAGTGTGCTCTCCTTTGTATCGTGCTTGTCATTGTGGCTCTTAGTTGGGTCTTCGGGATTTGCCATTGGCACCACGAGAAAACAATGAGCAAAATCGTGGAATTTCGATATGTGAAGCTGTGCAAAGTAAAGGTGAGTTGAAATCAAGTTAAGAGGTAATCATATCCAGTTTTTACCGAAATTTCTTTACGGTTTAGCTTCAATTTACGCTTCATCTATTTTCTCAAACGGGAGGGTCTTTTTGATCTGCAGGGCTTATTCCAAGGTCTCAGAAGCACATGTCCACCAGGTAACAGAGGCCTAGGGGTCTAGCTTTAACTGACCGCCAAGGGGTGTCTTTAAAAGCCACAAGTACTCGATACGTATACGGAGAAAAGATCTGATGTGAAGGGACAAGCGGCGTCGGTTGTTCACATCAGCGGTCCTTCATGCCATCCAGGGTTATCACATTACTTTAATGCATATAGTCGTGTATGAGGGATTTAGACGCTGGTGCCTGGCCACAAAGGGAAATTATACAATTAGGTAAAGATAACGTTATGGATTGGTGTTCTGGTGTTGGTGGCTATGTCGCACGTTGACATAAACGATGGCTTACCGAATTTACTCTTCCGGTGCGGCTATCGCTAAGCGAGCTCAGGTGTATCATCTGCATGACCCGGGGTGGTATTGCATGCTTTACCTATAAGATCCCCGTTCAAGTTGGCAAGATTTGGTAGGAGTTTCACCACATATCTTTCACCTTCTGATCTGATCTTACCTTGAAGAACTCGCATAATGCTGGGAACGAAATCCTTGCACTGGAAATCTGGTGACGAAGAGGAGGGCACCAGAGTCCCCCGAAGGAACGACACCAACGCTGAGGCAAGACCTCGCAGGCGCTCTTTGAGCCACAGTCGTAGAGGAATCAGTGCCAACTCTTTACCGATTCAGTATCGGAGCGTGTAAGTTACAGCTACGTCTCCTCACCTCATGGAGTTAATTGACACGATCAAGTTCCTTCGACATCGATGATGCCGAGAGAGGTAATCATATCGCGCAGTCCAGGGCGAAAGATGCCGTGGTGTTGAGTATGTACAAAAATTTCTCTGGCATAACATTCCTAACCAAAGCAGAGTTTGAGACCATCGAGTGGCATAAGTTGAGCATCGAGAACGTACAGAAGAGTTTCGGAACGGATATTTCCCACGGCCTCACTGCCCGAGACGCGGATGAGCGACTAAAAAAGCATGGCAAGAATAAAATCTCTCCTCTTCCAAACCCACTCTTTTGGAAGATATTTGGATACTTCTTCAAAGGGTTTGGCTCCATCTTGTGCGTTGGAGGCATTCTTGTCTTCATCTCATGGAAGCCTTTGGGTGATCCCCCGGCCATTGCCAACCTGGCTTTGGGTATCGTACTCATTGCTGTCTTTTTCATTCAGGCCGCATTCAACGGGTGGCAAGATTGGTCGTCTTCTCGAGTTATGCAGTCGATTACCGAGATGTTGCCAGAATCCACCATCCTCCTCCGCCATGGTTCCCGCGTTGAGATCAGTGCTACCGAGCTTGTGCCCGGCGATGTGGTCTTCATCAAGGCTGGCAACAAAATTCCAGCTGACGTTCGCTACATTGAGGTTTCACATGATGCATCCATCGACAGAGCAGTCTTGACTGGTGAGCTCATCGGCACGTGTCGGTAGCCATCTAGTCAACTAACATCCATAGGTGAATCGAAGCCCACAAAAGCAACCATCGAGTCAACGAACGACAATTACCTTGAAACGCATTGCATCGGTCTACAAGGTACTCATTGTGTCTCCGGAAGTGCAATGGGTATCGTTGTATCTACTGGTGATGGCACTGTCTTTGGTCAAATCGCAAAACTAACGGGCGAGCCGAACACTGGGCTTACCACAATGGAGAAGGATATCTTCCGCTTTGTTTCTCTAATCTTTGCCATCATGGTAGCCTGGATTGTCATTTTGGCTGCAGTCTGGTACGAATCCCTCCGCTCTTAGCATTTAGTGCAATTTACTGACCATTGTTCGTAGGGGAGGCTGGCTTCGGAAAGCTCACCCGGACTGGATCAATGTGTCTGCCCTCATTGTCAGTTGCGTCAGTGTTGCCATTGCATACATCCCCGAAGGTCTTCCTATCGCAGTCACATCCAGTCTGACTATAACGGCCAATCTGATGAAGAAGAACAAGATTTTGTGTAAATCTTTGAAGACTGTCGAAACTCTTGGCTCGGTATCGGTTATTTGTTCTGATAAGACAGGAACATTGACAAAGGTAAGTCTGCCACTCAGGACTCCTGAATCAGAGATACTAACCAGATCGTATTGTATAGAACCAGATGTTTGCTACGGACTGCTGCTTATACACAACAACAACCACCCTTGAACCGAACACTGGAAAGTTCCAGTCAGATCGCTCCGGCTCTGGCATTCACCAAGCTCGAGCCATAGCCGGCCTCTGCAATGCTGCCGAGTTTGACCAAGAAACTGTAGAAAAGCCACTCGCTGACAGACACATCTTTGGAGATGCTACCGATCAAGCTGCACTGAGATTCTCAGAGTCGGTGGGACCTATTTCTGAGTTACGCAGCCAGTGGAAGACTGTGTTTGAACTCTCTTTCAACAGCAAGAATAAGTTCATGGCAAAAGCATTTACAATGATCAAGCAGGGAGGCGCTCAAGTTTGCCTTTCTGCATCTGAAGCAAAATGCTTCAAGGCAGACAACACGTAAGTTAGTTGTTATATCCGGGACCATCTAACGAATGAGTATAGACTTCTTACTGTCAAAGGAGCTCCTGACATTCTACTTGGACGATGCTCTAGTCACGTTCTACCTGATGGCTCCGTGGAATCAATGACCGAAGACAAGTCTGCAGCAATTAGACAGCTTAAGGATAAGTTATCCTCAGATGGAAAGCGCGTCATTTTGCTAGCTCGAAAGGCTCTTTGTGCAGACACCATCTCAGCTGACCCGAGTTCACCTCAATTTGAGCACGACGTGATGCACGAGCTCCAATCTGGTCTCACCCTAGTTTGTATCTTGGGCATGATTGATCCGCCTCGACCTGAAATGCCTGAGGTTATCGCTACATTGCGTGGTGCTGGTATTCGTTCTTTCATGGTCAGTCATAGACACTTGCGATACTTTATCACAATTCGCTAATGAGTTCGAACAGGTTACGGGAGATTTTGGACTGACCGCCTTGGCCATCGCCCGTCAGTGTGGTATGGTCACGGCGAGTGTTGTCCACGACCCATCCGCCCTGATGAGATTTGCATCCGACGTCGAAGAGCGAGCCAATCCCCCTCGAGATGCAGCCTTACTGCTTTCCGGCTCTGATCTAATGACCCTTAATGAGTACCAGTGGGATCAGCTCTGTCAATACTCCGAGATTGTTTTTGCTCGCACTACCCCAGATCAGAAGCTGCGAATTGTTCGAGAGTTTCAGGCCAGGAAGCAGGTTGTGGGCATGACTGGCGATGGTGTAAATGATGCTCCGGCCTTGAAAGCTGCTGACGTTGGCATTAGTTTAGCCAGCGGATCCGATATCGCCATCGAGGCTGCTGATATGGTCTTGCTTGAGTCGTTTGCTGCCATTGTTGAGGCTGTCAAGTTTGGACGAGTCGTCTTTGACAACCTCAAGAAGGTCATCGCTTATTTGCTTCCTGCTGGGTCTTTCTCCGAGTTCTGGCCTGTCTTCACCAACGTTGTACTGGGACTTCCACAGATTCTCTCTTCTTTTCTGATGATCGTTATCTGGTAAGTGCTTTAAAGCCCTAGCAGAGTGACATTGACTAACCAGCATCCAGCTGCTTCACCGACTGCGCCGGAGCAATAGTTCTCGCTTACGAAAAGCCAGAGGCTGACGTTCTATTCCGACCTCCTCGTGATCCGAGGAAGACACACCTCGTCGACTGGCAACTTATGTTCCATGCGTATGCTTTCGTTGGCGTAATAGAGAGCGTCTGCTCCTTTGCATTGGCATACTGGTACTTAGAACAGAAAGGCATTCCCTTCAAGGATCTTTGGTTCAAGTTCCGCGACGGCCCTCCCAATATTGACCCAGACTACTATCACGATCGCTTGAACGAAGCTAGCTCTATTTACTTTATGAGTCTTGTCGTCATGTTCGTTCTCTTTATCTCTTTATCGAGGATACAGCTAACATTCATAGGCAATGGTTCAACCTAATGGCCGTCCGTACTAGACACCTGTCCATCTTCCAGCACCCGCCTCTGTTTAACAAGCGAACCCAGAACCCTCTACTCTTTGTCGCAATCGTGGTTTCTCTCGCCATTGCCGTCATCTGGTTGTATATCCCTAGTCTACAAAGGGTCTTGGACACTGCTGGCGTGCCTGTTGCGCATTATTTCTACCCCATGGCTCTTGGTCTCGGGCTCTTTTGCCTAGACGAGGCCAGGAAGCTATGTGTTCGTCGCTGGCCTCAATCCATTCTTGCCAAGATGGCCTGGTAGGGGTGAAGAAGTCGGGCTTGGAACCACTGGCTCCGACTGGCCAGAAACATTGAATTCTTGGAGGATGAGGTCGAGAAGTTTGCCATTAGATAATCTAGTCCTTTTTTGTTTGCCTGTTCTTTCTTAAAATTTCATGTTTACAATGTCATCTACCAAGTGCATTAATATCAGCTATCTTAGTTCCCACTTTCTCTTAGTTTAGTCGGTCTCGTGACGCTCATCGCTAATGTAACAGTTTACTGAGCAATATCACACGTCCACTGCTTGACCATTGAAGCAAAAAGAAACCTGTGCATGTATTCCTAGGCTCCGAAAGGGCAAAAGGATGGGTCTGGCCGGGGATTGAACCCGGGACCTCTCGCAAGCTATGCTATTGGGTTTTCCCTAAGCGAGAATCATACCACTAGACCACCAGACCGGTCAATGATAGATGAGTTTCGAGGTGTCGTATCGGGCTTCATTGTGGATGCGCAGCATCAACAAGCTGGCCGGGCTCATGTGTCTTTTGCTGTTGCTTGTCGCCCTGGTTAGTATCTCCCATGTGACATCTCGACCCTGTCTGACCTTTGGTTGCTATTAACTCTAGGTTTTGACAGGACAGTCTAGTATACACGTTCAACTCTTTTTAGGTTATCTTCTCCGACCAATAGTCTAACACCGGATTGTCTTCAACGTTACTAGCAATTTGAACTCTACTGGTGAGTGCCTGTTCAACTTCGGCGTAAGAGAACTAACATGTCTTTGGAACTACTGGTTAAGCAACTGCAATATGCTCAAACAATGATCTGAAAGAAAAACTCGGATAAGAGCTTTTGTAATCTGCATCACATTCCATCACCTTGACAGCTTTACGAGATAGGCTTTGCCTTAATACTAACTCACATGCCATACTGAGTAAGTCTTAGGTCCCTGTCCCCCACCGCGCACTCCCTACAGTCCGACTTCTTTCCAAGTGGCTGTTTGTTGAACGAGATATACCTATTCGTTCTCATGGAGTTTTAGAAGCTACATTGACGCCATAGCAGTAAGACTGTTCAATTTATGCTCCAAGCATGAATCATGGCTTTCAGCTCGTCCTACCTGATTACATGTTTGTTTTCCTGGTAAATGTAAAATGACACTTCCGGCAGGAGTATACTAAATATCGCTACCTCGGTGTTGACTTAGCAAGATCATAACTGGGGTTGCAGTTCATTACTCAGAAAGCTGCCTTGATGATTTCCTGTGTCTATTTAGATGTTGCAGGGATTGTATCCATGTCACATCGGGGATTCTATTATTCCCGACATATCCTTGTAGCTTCAACCCCTCTCACCGGTTCGTGATTAAATGCCGCAAGATTACCACTACAAGCTCCAGAATAGATTAAACGCTAGTCTGATAGTTCAAGCCCCATTTCGTTGGCCAAACCTACAATATGTGTGAAGATACGACAAGAGACAATAACCCCGGGGGCATTCTTCCGCCCCAGCACTGGGCCCAGCATGTATGGTTCTTTCGGGGCTATAATGAGATGTACTCACCATTCTGGCTAGGGACAACAAGATGACGCCTCTGACACCGATTCTACGGCTGGTAGCGATGTTGAATCGTCAACCGCCTCTATTTCTTCTAGCATCTTGCACTATAGAACGATCCATGGCCGATCTTACCATAGTGAACAAGGCAACGCTCAATACTGGTAGGCCCTAGAGTATCAGATATAATGGGAATTTGAGCTGATGGGATGTTGATAGGGGTTCAAATGATGAGACTCAGAATCAGGTGATGGATATCAAGTGCGTACATGACTCAACATTCATTCAACGTGCATTCGACTTAAGTGCCTCAGCCACCACACTTTGACCCTCGGCATTGGAGACAAGCTCCACCTGGCGCCACTGGAAACAGATAACCTTAAGGTACAGCAGTTTCTCATAGGCTCGTCGCATCTTTGACTAACTTTCCAGCTCGTGGTCGATATCGGAACTGGAACAGGTTAGATATGCCCAAGAGACTAAGGTTCTATACTGAAACATTACTAAATCTGTGATGCAGGCATCTGGGCTATGTAGGTAGATCATGTCGCATGGGCTTATAATATTTCCTGACGACTATAGTGACTTCGCCGATGATCATCCCCAAGCAAAAGTAGTAGGAACGGACCTGTCGCCGATCCAACCTGCTTGGGTTCCGCCAAACCTGCAATTGTTCGTGGGACACCTTGCCGTTTGACGACGAAGGGCCGCTTCCTTTGACTATACAAACGCTGATTAATTTGTAGTGAGATCGAAGACTGCACCCGCGAGTGGACATTCCAAGCCGACTCAATCGACTACATTCACATGCGATGGCTGGTTGGTAGCATTCGAGACTGGGGCGGCCTTTATAACGAAGCTTTTCGCTGCTGTAAACCTGGGGGCTGGCTGGAAAGTTACGAAACTTCTTCGATAATCACAAGTGATGATAATACAGTCAAAGAGGATTCAGCTATGGGCCAGTGGGGCAAGTTCTTCATTGAAGGAGGCAAAAAGCTCGGTTCCACTTTCACAGTTGTCGAGGATGGTATCCAGAGGAAGGAGATGGAAAAGGCTGGGTTTGTTGACATCCAAGAGTTTGACTTCAAGGTAAGCCTTCCCCCAGAGATATCTCTAAAAAGCCCTCTACGCTTCTCGAACACATATCTGACTATCTTTGTAAGTGCCCCGTCGGCGGCTGGCCGAAAGATCCCGTCCTGAAGGAAATGGGACGTTACACTCAGTTTGGACTTGAAACCGATACCGAAGGTTTTGTTCTTTTCATGGCTCATACTCTGGGTTGGACAAAGGATGAGATTCAGGTGTATATTGCTCATCTTCGTCGTGAGATGCGTGCAGGAAAGTCACATGCCTACTACCGCCAGAAAGTGGTCTGGGGCCGAAAGCCTGTTTCTAAAGAGACTGCCGCTGAAGCAAGTGCTTGAGTGACTGGGAAGACTTGCCATCAGGACGACTATGGATGGTTCCGGCTTATGGCCATCCCCTTTCAATTTGGTCCGCTCATTTTAAGCATGTAAGAAGTTGTTCTCTTCGTCAAATTGTTGTCATTATCTAGTTCGTTACTACATGAAGTCGTTTCACAGCTCTAGTATATATTCTCGGACATTTTAGTCCCACTGCAATACCAATCAAGGTAAGCGACCCAACATTCCCTCAAACCACGGCATATAAGTCTCTTGCATCCAGCTTCCAATAATCTGCAAGGTCGTCACGATAGTATACAGCCCAATAAGATTATCCGTGCTCCCAATATCGATATCTTCCAAGATTTCCTAGTGAGAGTTAGTCCCGATGGTTCGGCATAAGACCAAGACTGCAGGGCAGGGAAAGACTTACGATTCTATCCAACCTATCGCATGCTAGTAGTAAGCGCCACTGATGCTCCATGACAATGATCAAGGGCAAAGTAACGATGGGTGTACTAGGTGAGTGAGTCCCATATAACATGGCAAGGCGTTGGTGCCACGACGCAACCCAGACTCCCAGCTGTAGCCTCGCCTCTTCTAAATCTCCTTGGGCAAGTTTTGTTTCGATCACCATACCCACTGGATTCTTTCTAACCGGCCCATAGACGGTCTGATTGATGCATCGGTGGCTATCCGGTAGACCGATAAGTATCTGGTCGATCTTCTCTGCGATGTGTAGTGATGGGTATATGCGGACACCAAGGTCAACCATCTTGGCCCGTGTGTAGTCATAGATGGTAGCATCTTGCATTTCAGGCAAGAATGGCTTACTGATCCGTGCTGTGACAAGCAGGTCGCGTCCCAATGAGGGGAAAGGGTCAAAGGCCAACTTTAGCAATGGAGCATGAACTTCGAGATTCCATGCTACCTCGGCAGCCTTTTCACTTTTGCAGATCCTGGCCTCTTCTTGAAGGTGGCAGAGCTCATGGAACTCTCTCGCATGTCGAAGCCTGGATTCATCTCCATCGACTTCATGGTACCAACCAGGTCTGATCGTCCCTTTGCGATGCAACCCTTCCAATTCGGAACGGAGAGTTTTAGGTAAGAAGTTTTCGCGATGCAGAGTAATGGAGATCAGTTTGTCATAGAGCGAGACAACATCATCAGGCAACTGTCCCGTGGGGTCGTTTTCGATAGGTACATAGTAGAGGGGCTTCTTGAGAAGCTCAAGGGTCGACCGCTTGACAGGGCTGGCCGACCTATTGGTGGAAGCGCGCGAAGGAGATCGGTTGGAAGAGGCATTGGACTGGCTTGGTGTTTGTCTCAGACCAGGAATAGAGGGCAGGTTGTAGAGCGGAATGGTCCTTGCTCGAGCCGATGCATTAGGTGTCTTGTCGCTGTCGAATGGATTGTTGCCCTCGGGCAGCTGTACCGCGAATTGGCCAATATCGGAGTCATCAACATGCTCTGCTACGCGTATTCTTTTAGTAGGGGATCCATCACGAGTTGGAGTCGCCGATTGCGGAGGCGTTGGCATATTGTCCCAGTCGAGTCGCGGATAATCTCCAAGTGCTTTTTGCGCCGCCACGGAGTCTTGCGATACTGAGCAGGTGAGAGTATCTAGCCAGCGGTGGATAAACGTATCCGGCGATAGAGCGTCGAATTCATCCATTGATTTGCAGGCAAAACAATACAGCATGAGCAGAAGGTGGCATTAGATGATCAAAAGGCATGTCATCAAGCGTGCTGAATGGACCAACATAAACAGTGCAGTTGGCGTGGTGACGGATGAGTCAGCCAACCTTGTTAGATCCGGGGTCCTCCCGATTGGACGATCGCACAAAACACGAGCTTACTAACTAACAACTTGGCAAGTCCATTTCCTACTGCAATGACTCTTTATTACCTTGATTGCGACATGAATAAGTTAGTTTATATTTCAATTATAAATCTTATTAAACATTCCTACGCAGGTAATTATTTCTAGAGCGACTCTAGTAGTGGCATTACCTCAGGCATTATATAATCATAAGTATAGGGTATGCTACGCGAAAAACAAAAGTTAAAAATTAAATTTCCTATCTTCTTACGAGGGTTATAAATTCTGTACCTTGTTTCTAAATAAAATAACATTGTTAATATAGAACTGGATATAAGTTTTCTAGTTTTGTATATAACTATATAAAACGAACTCCTCTTAAAATTCACACATTAAAGTCTTTTCAGTGGAGCACTTCCATTTAACTTAAATCCGTTGCATATTCTATCGCTTAGAAATAACAACTGAGTCACAATCAAGCATGGACGCTCCAGGCGTGCAAATTGTAGCTTTATCCCGTTTGCTTATGCCGGCATCAATAGCCTTTCTAGTGTATCAAAACATGTTTCTGATCCAAAGAGATGTTCCCTTCTCCGACGCACACTCAGGGTCCAAGCGTGTGACTGAGCGCGTGCTACGGTAGATGAAAGGGAAACGAGGAGCTACCAAGCCACAGCCACCAAGCCACAGACATCACAATTTGGCTCGTACCTCGCCCCGTGCGTCCAAGTGCATCTGGAACCTGGCGATCCAATAGTGAAGCATTTTACTTGTTTTGTACCCCACTCAGCTGTGAATCGGCTCGCGAAACCAACACGAAAAGGGTGGGGAGATACATTTAAAGTGTACTGATAAGACTATCTGATAAGGCCGATAAGCTCCCAATCCTGCACTGAGGTTATTTAGAGGGGAATACAAGGGAAGACAATTAACAGTTATGAGGACATTTCTTGTGGAGAGATAGATGTAGCATCATCGTGTGTAGACTCATAACAGAGAAGACTTAAGTGTACCTTACACTCCGACGTCCGATTCATAGTACTAATCAAGAGTTCACAACTGCAAGATAACTCAAATATCTTTTGAAACACTCGCTCCTGAATTGTTTGAAGTGATACAAATACGAGCTCATCTTAATATCGGAAACTTTTACCGTCCGGTGCGCAGTCGCTGTTGTCGTCAACGAATGGCGCGGCCCGGGTTCTCGTAAATGCAACGCAAATGCAAATGCAAACGCCTCAACGGCAAACTCAAATGCAGATCTCAGGGACAACGTGGTTCCATGTCTGTGCATCCCTCGAGAGACCAGGAGCACTATAACACAGCAAGAGAAGGCGAACTTACATCAGAGGCTCATGAGTAAACAAATTATCCATATAATTCTCGTAAGAGTCGTCTCAATGTCAATCCGTTTCTCTCATTAATTCTTGTTCATTACGATTTCTTTTCTCCCCTCACTATTAATCTTTTTTCTTTTCCAAAATGAAGAACCTCTGGACGCTGGCTTTATACTTGAGCAGCGCTACTGCTGTTTCCATCACCCACCCAGACAAGCCAGTCCCGAAAGACGCCACTGAAGCAGTACCCCAATTCCTTAGCCTCAGGGCATCTGCTCCCATAGGCACTGCCATCAAGCGCGACAACTGGGCTGTTACGTGCGACAGTCAACAAGAAGACAATGAGTGCTCCAAAGCCATCGATGGTGACCGAGACTCGTTCTGGCATACTGCCTACGGGGACAACGACCCGGAGCCTCCTCACTACTACACCATTGACATGAAGTCTATTCAGAATGTCAATGGCTTGTCTGTGCTTCCTCGTCAAGATGGCAGCGACCACGGCTGGATTGCCCGTCACAACGTGTTTTTGAGCACAGATGGGAAGAACTGGGGAAACCCTGTCGCATTCGGCAACTGGTACGCTGACGACACTGAGAAATACTCCAATTTCGAGACTCGTCGTGCTCGTTTTGTACGTCTGGTCGCCATCACTGAGGCACATGACCAGCCTTGGACTAGCATTGCCGAGATCAACGTTTTCAAGGCCAGTTTGTACAAGAGTCCTCAGCCCGGTCTAGGGCGTTGGGGCCCGACTCTTGACTTTCCCATCGTTCCTGTAGCTGCTGCAGTTGAGCCGACATCAGGAAAGGTACTTGTTTGGTCTTCCTACCGCTCCGATGCTTTCACAAACTCCCCCGGTGGAGTGACTCTGACATCGTCCTGGGATCCATACACGGGCATTATTTCTGAGCGAACCGTGTCCGTCACCAAGCATGATATGTTCTGCCCTGGTATCTCCATGGATGGATACGGCCAGATAGTCGTCACGGGTGGCAATGACGCTAAGAAGACGAGCCTTTACGATTCCTCAAGCGACAGCTGGGTTTCGGGACCTGATATGCAAGTTGCACGCGGATATCAGGCCTCAGCCACCCTTTCTGATGGTCGTGTTTTTACCATCGGTGGCTCTTGGAGTGGTGGCAGACACGAGAAGAATGGTGAAGTCTTTGATCCGGATTCGGAAACATGGACTTCATTGCCAGGAGCTCGAGTCAAGCCCATGCTCACAGCTGATAAAGAAGGCATCTACCGTTCCGACAACCATGGCTGGCTCTTTGGCTGGAAGAAAGGCACTGTTTTCCAAGCTGGCCCTAGCACTGCGATGAACTGGTATTTTACCAATGGGGGAGATGGGGACGTGAAGCCAGCGGGAAAGCGTCAATCTAGTCGCGGCACTGACACCGATGCTATGTGCGGCAACGCCGTAATGTACGATGCAGTCAAGGGAAAGATCCTTACTTTTGGTGGCTCCCCAGATTATCAAAATGCTGATGCTACCACCAACGCTCACATTGTGACAATTGGTGAACCTGGAAGCACAGCCAAGTCGGTCTTTGCTAGCAATGGCTTGTGGTACCCTCGAACCTTTCACACCTCTGTTGTTCTCCCCGATGGAACTGTTTTCATCACAGGTGGCCAGCAGCATGGTATCCCATTTGCAGACTCGACCCCCCAGCTTACTCCAGAGCTATACATTCCCAGCTCTGATACTTTCATCAAACAGCAGCGCAATTCCATCATTCGCGTATACCATAGCTTATCTCTACTATTGCCTGATGGCAGGGTATTCAACGGCGGTGGCGGTCTTTGTGGGGATTGCACGACAAATCACTTTGATGCCCAGATCTTTACGCCAGACTATCTCTACGACGAGGGTGGAAATCTTGCTAGACGTCCGAGAATCACCCGCACCTCTACTCGAACCGCAGAGGTCGGTGGCAGAGTCACGATCTCGACAGATGGACGTATCAGACAAGCTTCGTTGATCCGATATGGCACTGCAACACATACGGTTAATACTGACCAGCGTCGCATCCCTTTGGCATTGACCTACAATGGCGGAAACAGCTATTCATTCCGAGTTCCCGATGATTCTGGAATTGCTTTGCCTGGGTATTGGATGCTATTCGTGCTGAACTCGGCGGGTGTCCCAAGTATTGCTCGCACTCTTCTCATCACTCTATGATTCTTTGCTCTTCTTCTTCTTCTTGGTAATGTGGGCCGCCAATATTAGTTCCCTATCCTGAATACCCTTGCTTGTACTTCTCTAGGGCTTTCTTCTTAGGGTTTTGTTTCCTTTGGGCCAGGACTTCAACTTTTACCTGGATGGTTGTGGTAGGGTTTAACCAGGAAGTAGCGTAATATATAGTTTCGCCGATAGTCGTAATTGAACAATTAGTAACTACAGTTATTTGTATGAGCTCCTCACATCAACTACTCCCAACCTGGTTCAGCATGGGCAAAATGCCTGCATTTACTTGGGCTATATCCTGGACTTGTCGATAACCCTGACTAGATCTTAGGCACAATCTTCGACGGGCGAGCGTCGTCCAGAACCTTTTTGGCAGCTAGTCCACCTCTTTCAATAGCCCCATCAATAAACCCACGCCATCCCGAAGCCCAGTCTGAGTTTGCAAATATGATGTTTCCCTCAAGATTTCGAAGTGCGGCAAGATGTTCGAAGTTAAAGCCGGGTGGGAACATGCACCATGAGCCTTGTGAGAATGGGTCGGTACTCCAGTTATGCCAAATCTGAGAAATTAATTAGTCTTCTTGGCTCAGAGTATTCCACGAACGAAAGAGAATGCATACCGTCTTCTCTACATCCATACCATGTAGTTTCTTACAATCTGATACGTAACTTCGAGCGTCTTCTTCCGGTGTAGAGAACTGCTTGTTAGACCCGAAGCTGACAATATGAGTATTACCTTGAGGAGTGAGGCCGTCTCCAAATGCGCTACAAGCCCTTGTCACAGGGAAACATGCAGAAGACCAGGATCGAAGCGCAGTGCCCCGGACTTCAAGGTGAAACTTGGCACCTTGGTTGATGTTTCGGAGAGGCGTTGCTGCTGTCTTGGCAGGATTCAGAGCTGGTTCGAAGCGGATGTGTTCCATCAGATTAAGAGGAACAGTGCAAATAACCCGCTTTGCTTCCCAGCTTTGATTGACAATAATCCGATCGACTTTGTCCTCAATAGTTTGGACAGTCGTGTTGAAGGAGTAAGAAAGATTTCCAGTCTGGAGAGCTTCATCGAAAAAGCATCGTGCAAAGCTCGACTGGCCAGTGGGGATCTTGAATTCATCGCCAGTCTCGTATAAACCATCCATGGTGTAACCACCTAATGCCCACCATCTGAGAACGTCAAACAAGCCAGCTTTGTCCATATCAGTGCCGTATATAGAAGACAAGCGCGCTTGAAGTATGAAAGCTTCATCATCTGTCAGGGTGGACCTGATCTGCTCCAGGCGTTGAGCAACCGACATTGGTTCCCACTGTTTAACTTTGGGATTGAAGTGCGGATCGTGAGGGTACGGCATTACCTCCCGTCCCAGCTTACCATCGACGTCGCAAAGCTTTGTAAATGCCCTTTCAGTCATTGAATGCTATAAAGCCTATTAGCAAGACATGATTTACTTGAAGCAACGGGTGAAAAGTCATCGTTACCGCTTCTTCATGGCTGATCTCCTGACGTTTGCCGTCAAGGTACGTTGTATAGTAGTTAATACCGACAGATTGATCGTGGCTGGTCAAAAATGAAGTAAGACCGTAACGAGTCAGCTCTCGATAAACGTGAGGCTGATTCCAGTGGACCCAAGTGCCACCCATCTCGTACAAATGGCCATCAACTTCGGCCGTGTAGGTTCGTCCACCAATCCTATCCCGACCTTCGAGAAGAATGACATTGAACCCTGCCGACCGCAAGACGTCAGTCTCTCACATCATGCTGATTTATAGCGAACGTACCAGCCATACAAAGGTCTCGACAGGCAGTCAAGCCAGAATAGCCTGCACCAATAACCAACACGTCATAGCAAGATGCCTTCTTGCTAGATATATTGGTTGATGGGTTGATACCGCCAGTGCACTTCAGACCATACTGGAGAGTGCCAGTATCATTTTGGAGGTAGAAGCCGTCTCTTGTCGCCATTGCTGATGTTTTGTTCGTGATACTGAGGGAAAAGGTTGTCAAACATTGGAACCACTTCACAATGCATCCCGTTGATGTTATATATGAGAAATTCGCCAGGAATCCCCTGGCATTTGGATGGTTCCACTCAACTTATTCCAAGAACCCCTCTTCTCTCCAAACCTTCCATCAAAATTAGCAGGGGCTGACCTGTAAAAATGGGCCTAGAGAGAGTTTCCGTCATCGGGCTCTCTTAAAAATTTCCTCTTGTGGTATAGACTACGTACTATGCCGTGATGATCATAGCAGCCGTCATGGTCTTCAAACCACCTGAGACTGCGCCCTAATGCATGCCATGTCTCCTCAAGGCGGCGCCCTTTGGCACATTGAGCTGTACATTCAATCAAGAACCCGGCTGAGACTCTCTGGAACTTGGCCGCCAGCATGGTGATATCATATTAAGTAAACGACATAGTCTGCTAAGCTCCTTACTCAGCTGATCCCGAAAACCCCCTGTCTTATCTCACTAGCTTCGAGGTGATTGCCTGAATATTGGTGCGAAAAATGCCTTCCAGATTCGGCTGAATCATGCGTCTCATCTCTTCCCCTTCAAGATCAGTATGTGCCACATACTTGACTCTCGTCTGGTTCTCCCCCAAGACCTCCATCCTAACTTCACATATGGACGCTACGCCCACAAGGTCGTCTTTGGCGACACTGTAGCGAATGGTGTGATTTATGGGATCCGCAGCCTCGATCTTTTCTCTTATAACAATGTCGGGTTGAGGACTGAGGATGAGGCTCCTCACAGCTCCGAGACCAAATCCTTCGAGGGAGCTCTTGATGCAGGTGGGCATCCACAACGATTCTGATCCAAATGCCGCGATGATAGCCCATATATCCTCCACTGGGGCGTCTATCGTGTTGGAATATTGCGCGAGCAAATGCATGGTCTTTTCCTCTCCCATTTCGACAATAATACAATGATAAATAGCGGAAGTGATACTGGATTGAATGCCAAGCTCGTAGGCGAATCTTTCACTTCGCGTCGGAGGGGTTCTCAGTGTAGGTGGTTATATATGCAGGTTGCCAACTGGATTGTAGACTACGCACTTTGAATCGTGTTGGATGAGAGGTTAAACAAGAACTTTATAGCTAGATCTGATGACAGGGATTCTTGCTATCGAACTGAGCTAATAGTGACATGTGATGACCTTGCCTTGATTTAAGTGCGAGAGCCATGGAAGACGACAGGGGGAATGTGGGTCTAGTCCGAGGCGGTTGACAACGCCTTGAATCCATGTTGAGATGGTTCACAAGCCATTGGGGGCAGAATGTAAATTGAACGGCTTTGCTAGATACGAAGAAGCTCGATGAGGTGAGTTTATCATTGTTGGAACACGATATCCGACATTATTAATCGTGGGCTCTTTTCTTGGCTTTTACTCTTGGTTTTAAATATTGATATTACAATAAAGGGATGTGGCACCCATTCGTAACCATCTGTCAACTGTGTTCTTTACAAATGTTGGAGGCAGGACCTTATATCTTACAAGGCCGAAAGTACACTTAGTAGCAACCATCTGTTTAACAGGCTCTGGTTTCTTCTAAACTGTGATGAGAGATTCGTGAGCCACGATAAATCCTTGGTTGCGGCTGCAGTCTTACTTCGAGCTGCCCTTTTGGTGCTAGCGTGACAGGACTACACAGCCCGGGCACCAAGAAGCTGAACGAGCTCATTACATTGATGGCATGCCGCTTGCAGAGTCCTTGCTATTGGGCTGTACGAGATGGACAAGTCCGCTGTGTGGGTGGGCTTACTAATTTTTTGAGATGATTACGTTCCTGCGATTCTCATTACCAACGGCCTAGCAAACCCCGAACGCCTCGCCTCTCGAGTTGTTCCAAACAAAGAAGCGAAATACGGTGCCGGAAGACTGGACGTGAAGTGCAATGCTCCCGGACAAGACAGAACTTAAGACTGGCTCATGAACGTGCCCCGGCAGTAACGGGGCTGTGTATTCAATGCGCATGGACTGATAGCACTAGCGGTGAAGTCGATTTGTCAGAATCGTGTCTCCTAGTCGTCGACTGGCTCTCAAATCTCGGTCCCTGGTAGGAATTGAACGCCGAAGAAAAAAGATTTGATATTCTGTGGTATACTGAGCATGCTGTTCCAACCTATCCGTTGTCAATAACAGATGCGGATGGATACGTATAATAATGATCCTCAGAAATTAAGAAAGAGACTAACCTCAACGTGATTGAAGAATTCAGTTTTTCTTTCATTTCAGAAGAATTAAACCGACACGATTGAGATCAAAAACACGCCTGAGATCGTATCACTCGGTTGAAATACCTCTTGATCATATGCACCAGCCTGAAACCCTTAGGGCCTTAAGGAAATGACTGTTGTGATTAATAGACTTGGTTCATTACTTTTGATATTCCTTATCTTTTATCAGCGGAGAGATCCCCGGATTTTTATCTCCAGGTGTTTCGCAAGATAGATGCAGCCCAATGAAACGGGCACTTGGGCTCAGCCGCTATCTCGCTTATCTCTGGGCCGAGTCAATGAAACTGGGCCGAGTCACATTCACCTTGAAAATCACCATCATGGCTTTGACGCGTTGTGCTTTAAGAGCCAGCTGTGTTTCTTCAGCTGATTGAAAAAAAATTAAAACAATCAATATCTAAACAACATCTATTCAAGAATCTTGGCATCTCGTTATCAATATGAGTGACGCTCTCAATACAGAGAAATGTTCATCATCCGACCAAAAGGGCCGTCGTGATCTAGGTCGCGTCGAGTCCAACATCTGCGGCGACGTTTCAAACGAAGTGTCTCATGGAGACTTATCTCGAGCCGGCATCAAAAAGACACAGCGACATTTGAAGCCTCGTCATATCCAACTCATGGCTTTGTCTGGCGCTATTGGAACGGGATTGTTCGTGGGTTCCGGATCGGCTCTCGCTAGAGCCGGCCCACTGGGTATCCTCTTAGGCTACACTGTTTACGCACTTTTGGTCTGGTCAACTTTCAATGCCGTGGGTGAAATGACTGTGTGGCTTCCGGTCGACGGGTCCTTTGTCGTCTATGCCCATGCTTACCTGGATGATGCTTGGGGCTTTGCTCTCGGCTGGCTCTATACAGCAACAAATTCTCTATCGACTGCTGGGGAGGTTGCTGCCGTGGCTGCCATTATGAACTTTTGGACAGACTCTGTTAATAATGGTAAGTAAGCTGCTTAGGTCATAGTTGGCTCCTTATTAATAGAGACTTATAGCTGTTTATGTCAGTATCATTATCGCTTCACTGCTAGTAATGAACGTATTTGGTGTCCGTATCTATGGCGAGGGCGAATTTTATTTTTCCTTGTTCAAGATTTTATTGATTCTTGGTTTGATCGTTATGACTTGTATGTTGCCGAGGTTCGCTACAGCTGATGCTTTCACTAATTCTTTCCCCAGTCATCCTCATGGTCGGAGGGAATCCCCAG
Source organism: Fusarium stilboides (assembly GCA_014822085.1). NCBI lineage: Eukaryota > Fungi > Ascomycota > Sordariomycetes > Hypocreales > Nectriaceae > Fusarium > Fusarium stilboides. Next base: position 57,675 of record JAASAY010000246.1, read on the forward strand.
CATGACGCCTTTGGGTTTCGACACTGGAAGAATCCAGGGCTTTTCAATGAGTATGTTAGTAATGGAAGTTGGGGTAAGCAAAATGCTCAATACTGCTTCTTTTCACATACTAAAAATATCCCGCAGGCCATTTCTTAGGCTTTTGGTCCGTTTTCATTCAAGCAGCGTTTGCCTTTGGCGGTCCTGACTACATCGCCATGGCCGCTGGAGAAACTCGTGCTCCACGCCGTGTTCTGCCCTCTGTATTTCGACGTGTTATCTACCGCTTGGCTGTCTTCTACATTCTTGGCGTTTTCTGCATTGGAATCCTTGTTCCCTATGACGATCCCAACCTCAAAGCCAACAAGCCAGGTGCTGGAGCATCCCCATTCGTCATTGGCATCACCCGTCTTGGCATACCCGTTCTACCTCACATCATCAACGGCACTCTACTGACGTCGGCTTGGTCTTGTGCATTGGAACTCTATTATGCTGCGACACGCGCCTTGTATGCTCTTGCAGTAGATGGGAAGACACCCAAGTTTTTTCTCGTTACGTGGCGAGGTGTCCCGACATTTTGTGTCTTGGCAGTGTGGCTTGTCACCCTCATTGCCTTCATGTCCGCTTCGAACAATTCTCTTACTGTGTTCACCTGGATTACCAGCATTGTGGGCTCAGCAAACTTACTCATCTACTGCATCTTTCACATCACATATATTCGATTCCGACGAGCTCAAATGGCCCAAGGAATCGTCGATGACCAGCGACCTTGGTTTCGACATCACCAATACTACTACTCCTGCATCTCACTTTTGTTCTATGTGATCATATTCTTCACCAATGGCTTCGTTGTTTTCACCAAAGGTAACTGGAAGACCTCCTCATTTCTCTTCGCCTACTTTCCTTTTGCCTTATTCATTGTGGCCTTCTTGGGCTATAAACTCATCAAGAGACCTCATATGACTGCGCTTCACGAGGTACAGCTGAATGCTGGGCGCACAGATCTTGATATGGATGACGGTTTTGTCGAAAAGATTCCAACAACCGTATTTGCCAAGTTCAATCGATGGCTCTGGGGCTAGATACACAAATCAATCAATCTTTATCGCTCGTTGAAGATAAAAGACAGTTCCCTACCTCAATAGCTACGCCAGATAGCTTAAAGCACTGATCAGGGGTTCAATCAGATCAGTGTTACAAGAAGCTAAAATACTCTTTTGCATAATTTTCATCATTCCACTTATCGTGAACCTTCTGCTTTCCTGTGCTTAGACCACTATACCACTGACCTCATACTTGAGTATTAAGTCATTAGGTAAGCTATGTATAAGTCCCAGTCACATTGTTCAGAATTCTTTCTGAGATGGCAAAAGACTACACATCCAGGGGACACAATTAGCTTCTTAATGTTTTTACTATGTACGGGTCTTCTGCGCGAGCTACCAAGACAAGGTCTTCGGATACATGTTGAGCTAGTAACTTATCACCGATAAATGCCGCCTGGTTTCAAACACGGCGATGAATGAGTGTACATTGGGTTTGGATAAATCAGGTGGACATCACGCAAACCCTAGTTCTTCATGTAGACAATGATATCCATTCTTAGATCAAGCCAAGGGTCTGAGGTCAAGCACCCTAAAATCTACAAGGTCTAGTACCCAAGAGACTTCCTCACTTTGTTAATTGGCTCTTGTCCCTTTTCCCTCCTCTCCAAATTGTAAGTCAAAATCTTGAACACCCTCTCATAAACGTGACTGGAGTTCCCAGCGCAATGTGGTGTAATAATCACATTCTTGTACTTCCAGAGTGCACTATCCTCTGGCAGGGGCTCCGGGTCTGTAACATCAAGAGCAGCTCCACGGATCAGACCTTGATCCAATGCAGCAATGAGATCTTCATTATTGATAATGGGTCCACGTCCTGCATTTGAAACGAATGTCTTCTTCCTGCTGAGCAATTCGAATTGTTCCTTCGAGATCATGTTACGTGTCTGGTCCGTAAGCGGTAGCAAAATGACGAGCATGTCAAGGTCGGATGCAAGGAAATCTTGCAGCTGCTCCTTACCATGGAACCATCTGCTGGGGAGAAGTCCGTCGGGATCCCCAAGGCCCTTTTCCACGAAACCGTCATCTTTACGTGACTCAGGCGTGGCACGCTCATGCAAGGTGTAGGCGTGAACATCCATACCGAGAGAGACGGCAATCTTGGCAACCTGCCGACCGATGTTTCCATATCCTAGGATGCCACTATCGCAACTGTCAGTCAAGGTAAAGAACCATCGATAGTTTCAGGCTACTTACACACGCAATCCAACGGAGTCTTCAGTATCTTCGTCCGACTCGGGATCCACCCATTTGCTTTGGTGTTGAAGATCAAGATAATGAGGAACTTTTTGCAGTTAGCATATACCGCCTTGCCAGATGGGGACATGCCTACTGAAATGTTGATGAGCTAACCAAGTGGCAAATACCCATTCAGCAACTTGCGGTCTATGTCATGATTAGAGACCGTTACGGCACACATTTTTGGTCATGATCTCACCCGTGAGAGCCATTTGAAGTGGAAAAGGCTATATCGGTTTCTTCGAAGAGCGGGTTACCAAAGATTTGAGCACACCCGGCACTGAGAAGCTGAACAAATTGTAGATTTGGCACCAAGTCCTTGGGAGGAAATGCCTTCCATGTGAACAAAGCTGTCGTTCGCTTCCACACCTCGGCAGGAACCTCCTTCGGCACTTCAACAGCATAAAGTGTCGTAGGGTAGACTTCGACCTCGATGGTAGGTACTTTGCTCTTGAGATGCGCAAGCCATTCTTGCTTAGGCTTAAAAGGTGTGATGATAAGAAGAACGTCTGAGGTAGCCATATTGAGATGCGTGTAACGAAGAGTGGTTTGATTCAATGCAAATGTTGAGCCAGTCAATGTGTAATCTGCTGCCATCGCTTATATACATCATATATCTTTGACTCGGCCCAATGTTTATACTCACACCCGTCTTATCAGTGACCTCAGCTCAGACAACCCCGCTTTCTTGTGACTCGGCCCAGGTGATGCACGGAGATCGACGGGAATGATCCTTGTGCCTCACCATACCGGATCAAGCTAGCAATAAGTGACGCAAGGTTTGCAGTAATGAAGCTTTGCTATCCAATTCCATTAGGCCACCTCATTGCACGCCCAAATGTACGCGATGAGTAAAAGCCCCACACACCTTTTATCAGCACATATCTATCAGTGACAGTGCGCTCCTTGTAACCTCTCAAGTCACCAAAAAGTAATACCATATAAGATCTCAAGCCATATGGCACTATATAAGCAATACCTTAGCCAGGGGCTTATTCAAGCGTGCACATACAGTAGGTATCTTTTAATAATGCAAGCCAAGTAGTCGGGCATCCCTGAGGACACCAAGCGAGTCCATTTGGGCGTTATGCCACGTTTTAGTCCGCTAAAGAGCTGTTTTGAATTATTTCTTCTTGCTGGATTAGTAGAGGATCTCACAGTAATGCATAGACTTTGTACTTGATACTCTAATACAAGAGGTGCCGACCTGCACAGTAACAAATAACACATTGTGTTTTTCCATCACTGAAGCATCATGTCTAGAGAATGGTTCCTCGAAACAAGAACATGCATTTGCCGATTTATATGCCCTACATTTCGTTTCCTCTCTTTTGATATTTGAGTCAGCAGTCACCAAGAAAGATAAGCACAAATGAATTTACAGAGGTACATCATGATGGCTGAATTATTTATTGTCACCGCTGCTGAGATGAGGAGTACTGGAGTAATAATTGAGGTCTGCTCTCATTCTCTATACACATGGTGTGGTCTTGTGTAACTTGCTTTGGTCTTACAGTTTGGCTAGTAGACCAGTATTTTCCTGCAGAATTGACACGTAACTCTGATTGATATCCTTGATACTCTTGCATCTGAGCATTGTCAGTTTCATCTAGTGCAGCTACTAAGATTTGCTTACCCAGCTAAGGCCATTGCAATCTTGAACTCTTCATGAAGGAGATCTATTGCCAACTTCACTCCCTCAGCACCGTTATACTAACTGGAGTTAACATCAAGGCCAAGATGATCTGGGCAGTTACTGGCTTACCGCTAATCCCCAGATGGGGATGCGTCCTGCAAAGCAGAAGTCTGCACCTAAGGCAATCGCCTTGAAGATGTCTGTCCCCCTTCTGATACCACCATCAATGGCAATCTTGATTTTGCCTTTGGCAACTGGGGCACACTCTCTAAGAGCATCAAGGGTGGCAGGTACACCATCAAGCTGGCGACCCCCGTGGTTTGAGATGAGAACACCATCCACACCATGCTGGATAGCTAGAGAGACATCCTCTGCTGTATAAACTATTACCAGCGTTAGTATATCTACCATAAAGATCAATATGGTGTATCACACACCCCCTTTAAGCCAAATATCCAATTTGGTGATACTCCGGATCCAATTGATCGCTAAGTCCCAATTGATGTCGTCTTCTGTATAGATACTTCGGTTAACTACTAGATAATCTCGAACTGGCTTTGTGCATGATGGAAATCTCACCATAACTCAAGTCTGTAGCTTGGTCCACCAAGTTATCAAAATCGACACCTGGCAGAATATTAGGGTAGCCCATTCCCTTAGGAATACCGAAAGAGTTGCGATACTCATTCAGTCGGCGGCCGAGTAGTGGCGCGTCCACCGTCAACATGACGGCCTTGAAGCCAGCCTCTGGGTTTGACTTAGTTTCTAGACCTAAGTAAAAGCACGGGGCTAGCAATGTGACATACTTTCAGCTCGCTCGACAATCTGCTTGGAAATGGCGCGATTCTTTAGGATGCTGAGCTGCATGATGTAAGGATTTCCGTTCCCTTGAGCGATGACTTCCTCGAGCGAGCAACTGGCATACGCTGATAGAGCCATTGGAATACCAGCCTCTGCTGCAGCTCTCGAAGTAGCCACTTCGCCCTCCGGATGGGCTAGTTTGTGAGTAGCAGCCGGGGAGAAACCGAAGGGAAACGGAACATTGGTACCGAAGATATCGACCGATGTGTCTAGATTGGATACATTACGTAGGACCCTGGGACGGATTTTATATCGATCGAATGCTTTCTCGTTATCGATAACCCTAGTGTCTTGTATCAGTTGAGATCGAGTGACAATCAGTTTTCGTAACTGACGTGAGCAGGTCCATGGCCCCTTCATTGTAGAATTCTGAGCTAAAAGTTAGCATCACACACGCGCGACTCAAACTCATCGTACTCACCCCTGTATGCCTTTGGCAGCTTCTTTGACCCCCTTTCCTTGAGGTCATTAAGACAAAAGATCTCACTATGCAGTGTCTTACCACGATTGGCCATCTTGATCGAAAGTTTAAGGACAAATGGATGTCAGGTAATTTCCAGATTTACAGTTCTATCTAACTTCAAAGCCATATCTTATGTACTTACTTGATAATCTTAAGCTATAACTAGACATTTCCAGTCAGGGCCGAGTTAATTAATTTGACTCGGCCCAGATAAGAAGTGCAAATGCGGGGTAGTAAAAGATGTGGATATACCGGTAGATAAGGTGAGTTCGTCCTCTTACCGATGGCCGGGCCCTCAATGCGCTTTACCCAGTTGGCTCTACTCGTCGCGGCTCCAGCGCTTGTAGCAGAAGTATCTCATCCTCATCGTAACATTGTAGCATCCTTGCAACTAAGCTGAAACTGTGAATCCTCGTGGGGTCAGGCTCTCTGTCCATCATCATCCAGGCATCTTTCTATCACGGGTGCGATAACAACTAGCGAGTCGCTCAACCAGTCTCTTCAAAATGTCGTTTCTGGTTAAGTAATTTCTGATGAGCGCTTCCAATTTGTCAATATGGTGGCTTGCGAGAATATCATGTTATTCTACAGGAAGAGCTACAAGGTCAGCCTTGTCAACGTCAACACTGCTAAATCAAGGCTCAACTTTGGCGAGGTCAAATGCTTATCTCGTCGATAAGGCCCCTGCATCCAGTATCAGTTGACTCGGCCCAGTTTTCTGGAGTACTAGCCAAGTGGCGATCTTAGTGGTGCCGTATCGACTCAAGAAATTCACCACGCCCTGTGGATACCTTTTTTCTAAGAAACCACAGCTTTTAGTGCGAATGTCAGATTCTTCTTCTCATTTCAGCCAATTAGAGGACCGAAATCGAAGAAAAGGGATCCACGAGGCGTAGGGAATTTCTTGAGTCGATACGGTACTTGACTCGGCCCAAATCTGTCCTTGGGCTGTTGTCGTTTTGGCTGCTGTTGAAGGTGCCTGAGATACCCCCTAGTATACAGCCGACCTCTCCGCCCGACCCCTTTTAGCTAGCTATTAATACACACATCCCTCAACAGCTGCAAAGAACCGTTAATAGATGGTTTTCAAAGGCTCTTCAATAATCGTCAATGCATGTTCTTTTGCTTTTTTAGATAAGTAGCATCAACCAATAGTTTAGTGTTCTATTCCGCAAGCAATATCTACTATGAATAACTTATTTGTCGAAAGCTCCAAATCAGCAACACCCAAGAAGGATGCTGGTCCAATGAATCTTACCACTACCGAAAGCGTCAAACAAGGAGTCGCCGTGCCCGAGGGAACAATCACTTACAATGAGGCCAACCTCAAGCGTAGGCTGGCTTCACGCCATCTGATATATTTCCTCTCACGTAATTATTGCCTTAGCCTCTGCGTTGCTGACGGAATTTGTCCTTCCTAGATGATGCTGGTAATTGGTGGAGTCATTGGACCTGGCTACTTCGTGGGCATGGGTAATGGACTCTCCCAAGCTGGACCGGCTGGTATCCTCCTGTGCTTTGGAATCATCGGTACTATTCTTTGGGCCGTGATGCAGAGCCTTGGAGAGCTGGGGGCATTCATTCCTGTGTCTGGCGAGTGCATGCTGCCAACGTCTCGACGCTTCGGCTAATACTCTCGACAGGTTCTTTCGTCCATTACAGCGCCCGCTTTGTCGACCCCGCCCTCGGTTTCTCGCTCGGATGGAACTACTGGTTCTTGTGGGCTGGAATTATCATGGCCGAATACAATAACCTGGGACTTGTCCTTACCTATTGGGAGACTCCAGTTCCTCGATGGGCCTGGATCATGATGTTCTGGTACGTTATCCACATCCAGAGCTACGATTGAATAGCTTATAAGTGCAGGGTCCTCTTCATGGCTTTTCAATTCCTCGGAGTTGAATCATTTGGCGAGGCTGAGTTTTGGCTTGCTCTGGCCAAAGTGGTCGCTATTGCTGCCTTTTTCTTATGCGCAATACTAATCACCACCGGTGTTATTGGCGGCGAGAAGATCGGTTTCAAGTTTTACCATGACCCTGGCGCCTTCGCAGACGGGATCAAGGGAGTCTTCAAGGTCTTTGTCTTTGCGGCTCTCATGTATAGTGGTTCCGAAATGGTTGGTTTGACCGCGGGAGAGTCTAACAACCCTGCCAAAGACGTTCCCAAAGCCGTCAAAAGTGTCATGTGGCGTATTGTTTTCATCTTTCTTGGAGGCATTTTCTTCTTGACTTTGACTGTACCTTGGAATGACCCGAATCTTCTCAGCCCGAAGAGCAAGACAGCAGCTTCACCGTTTGTCATTGCTTTCACACGAGTTGGAGCGACCGCTGGTGCCCATGCCATCAATGCAGTCATTGTCATCACGATTCTTTCAGCCGTCAACAGTGCCATATACGTCGGCTCACGAACCTTAGTAGGACTGGCGAGCCAGGGATAGGCTCCCAAAATCTTTGCAAAAACTAATGGCAGAGGTGTCCCTGTCTGCTCATGTGTCTTCATGAATCTCATTGGGTTTCTCTCGCTATTGAACCTTTCTTCCGGCGCTGGAAAGCTCTACTCCTGGATCGTTTCAATGTCAGGTGTCGCTACTTTTATCACTTGTAAGTCGTTCCACTCAATCTGATCTTCCGATCTCCAAACAGCTAACATCGCTTCCAGGGGCATGTATTTGCCTGGCTCAAATTCGTTTCAGACAGGCACTACATCAACAAGGAATTTCTGAAGACGTTCTACCATTTAAGGTAAACAAATGGGTATCATGGTTTGGGTTTGTCACGAACATGTTCTTTATCATCTTTCAAGGCTGGACGGCGTTTGTGCCTTGGGATATTGAGTCCTTCTTCCAAGACTATGTAATCCTTCTGGCTTTCGTCATACTGTACTTTTCATGGAAGCTATACCACAAGACCGGATGGGTAAACCCCAAGATGGCGGATCTGATCAGCAATCGACGGGACTTGGTTGTTGTAGATGGGGCATTTTCTCATGAACAATAAACAGCACCAGAGTCGATGTGAGGTATAGCTACACGTGACAAGTTCAAGGTTGCGCCCTTGGGCTACACTTTCAAGTTGACTTGGTTTCGTTCTAACACAATGTTTTCTTCATAGAGCAGATCCATTTGAACAGTAGCCGCGTTAGTCATCTCTTGTATTTTTTAACTACTCCAGGGAATTCGGGAATTTCGGACAGGTTTCTTCATAGTTTACGCAAGTATGATTCAATTAGTCAAGTGTCTATCCCTATCCAGCTTCCCAGCTTTGGCCAAAGACCCAGGGATTGTACCTTTGTGTTGTTATCGATTTGCCAGGTGAGCATGATAACCCATATATATTGCTATTATCATAAAGGTATTCGGCATGCTGTATGGACATTGAGCTGCTGGCTGCACCTTACCCTTATCCATCTCAATTTGAGGGTTGCCTATTTGATCCTGGACCGCCCGAGTGTGGGACGTAGTGGTGGTAGTGATGGTGCACAACGTGGTGATGTTGATGCCATTGTTGAGAAGTTTGGTTTGTCTCAATGAACGTGTTTTGCACATGAGCTAGTAATGTTGACGCATTTATGGGTGACTCGCATATGGAATCAGCCTGAAATGTCTGTGCCGTGTGTACAAAATGATCTGAGCTCCCGGGATGCGACTGGTTTTGTTGCAGTATGGTGAATTCTAACTCCGAGGCTTGCTCGATGGCCGCGTAGTCAATCCGTATCTCGCAAAGACCACTTCTGACATCTGGATGCAGCTGGTGCCTGGTGCATTCCTCGGCCTGGTACCAGTTGCTTGGGCGTGCTGGACTCAGCTGGCACGGGCCTTGAGTCATCCTGGCACTTAATGCTGGGTGGCAAGGGTAAGGTAACGAGTGACCTTGACCCATGTCTGTATCATTTGGCACGCCCTCATCCAGGAATGGAGGCAACGGAACGGGTATGTTATCAAAGATGGCTGCCGCATCGAGCGTAGGGAACTCTGGACCTTCTAGGAGTTTGTCTATCGACTGTTCTATCGCTGCCAGACCTGAGGTATCTTCGTTCGGGTAGCCATATACATTGCTTGTTGAGGGGCTATCGCTATCGCGGGTAGCCATGGTATTTGTAGGTGCGAGGGTAGTAGTAGTATCGATCGTGGCAGTGTTATGATCCTCCGAGGATCGAGAAATACCCGAGATGGCTGTGTTGGCCGCCATAAGCTCTCGTGGACTATCGAGAAATGTGCTTTAATTCGATGTTGAGCCTTTTCAAATAGAAAGTGTCCTTAGTTGCGTCGGAAGCACGAAAAGGACCAGTTTTGATGGTCAATCGTCAGGTCGACTTTAGTTTTGCTGGAAATGTTGCACTATTCATGGTATGAGGCTTATCATCATACCCTTTGGGATGCTGCAAAAAACATTGGGAATTGGAAATAGGAGTGAAAGAAAGGGAAACTGAGTGCTATGGTCATGCCTAGCGAGCCTCTTGAATGAAGTGACCGGGTTGAGTTCCGGCCGGTAGTGAGCCAGTGCTTCTCATGGCGTGCTCGTACTGTGAACGTTACCGTAAAGATAGCCACTCGTGTCGCCTTTAAGTAAATAGCTTGATCAAGATTGTACGAATCTCTATGATATCCTATACTTTGGGCAAGCTATTAGCCATTATGCGCGATCTCTTGAGAAGACTTTTCTTCGAACAAGTCACAAATCATCAACAAACGTCTTGGAAGCAGTGTTTTCCCGGGGCATCCGATATTCATACGTTGCTACAAAGAATCAATCTGGGCTCTGTCAGAGCTCCCTGCAAAAGATAAGCAGGTGCCCACCCCCACAATACTCTAGATCTGGGGTATTGCCCACAGGCTTATCAGAAACCGTATCTAGATCGGCGCTTGTTGACTCGGCTCAACCCCTCCTGGGCCGAGTCAACTTGGCTCGGCCCCAATCTTACGCTGAGGCCTTGTAAGCCGAGTCTGCGGATCAGCAGTCTCCAGATCCGCCCTTCTGACTCGGCCTTGGCCAAATCCAACATAAAAGTTATCGGCTGCGTGCAAGGTGGACAATCACGAAAACATCAAGCACTTCATCACCTCTCTTTGAACTCCGAACAACAAGATGGCCTCCCAAAACACATCGTACACCCATCCTCTTGATCCGGCAACTGCCGAAGAGATTGAACAGGCCACCACTATTGTGAAACAGTTCTTCTACGGGATCCCCCTGCACTTCAAAGCGGCTGGTCTCGATGAACCTCCCAAGAAAGAGCTTGTCGCTTACCTTGAGGCTGAGCACAATGGAGCTCCACTTCCAGCACTACCTCGACGAATCTTCGCCATGTGGTACATCCACAGAACTCCTCGGCTGTTCGAGGCTGTCGTGGACGTGACCAATGGCAAGATTGAGACCTACCAGGAACTGCCTCGTGATTTTCACGGCCCAGTTGACCGTGCCGAAATGAATGAGGCTGCGGAAGTAGTCATGGCTGATCCACGAGTCCGAAAGGAAATTGAAAGACTCAAGATTGACGATACCACTGTTGTTCTGGATCCCTGGGACTACGGAGTTGATGGTGAGGAGACTCAAGAGAGACATACCCAAGTAAGTACATCAGCACACACCTAATAAATTGTTTCAATGATTCTAACTCCCTTTCCAGGTGTTCATGTATATCCGCAACCCGGAGAACAATGACCCTGACTCTTGTCACTACTCATTCCCGCTCGACTTCATGGTCATTGTAGATCTCTGTGCCATGAAAGTCAAAAAGATTCTTCGCTTGCCTTTAGGCCCTGATCAAACAACAACCGAGGTCAACTCTCCGGTGCCTCATCGCCGTACAAACCCGGTCGAGGCGGAGTACACCCATCGCCTTCAAAAACAATCTCCTAGAACCACCATGAAGCCGTACCAGGTCATCCAGCCAGAAGGTGCCTCATTCACTGTCAAGGGTCACTTGATTGAATGGGAGAAGTTCAGATTCCGTGTAGGGTTCAACTGGCGAGAAGGTACTTTGGCATCTTTCATGAAATCGAGTTGAACGAATAGCTGACTAGCACAGGCATTACCATTCACGATGTTCGATTCATGGGCCGCAGTGCATTTTACCGACTCTCTCTGTCCGAGATGTTTGTTCCGTATGGTGACCCTCGCAACCCTATTTACCGCAAGGGTGCCTTCGATCTTGGCAATGTTGGCGCCGGTGTAACTGCGAACAATCTTGCTTGTGAGTCCATCTAAAAGCATTCATATACAAGTTTTAATGATTTTCATTAGTGGGATGCGACTGTCTCGGTGTAATCAAGTACTTGGATGGCCATGTCGTTGGGAACGATGGCTCTGCTGTGGCTAAGCCGAACTCGATCTGCATCCACGAGGTTGACCAGGGCATCCAGTGGAAACACACCAACCACCGCACCAAGAATGCTACAGTCGTGCGCAAGCGTCAGCTCGTCCTTCAGCAAATCATTACTGTGGCCAACTACGAATACATCTTTGCTTGGATCTTTGACCAATCTGGAGAGATCAGCTTCGAGACGCGAGCGACTGGTATCCTGTCCACTCAACCTATCGACAAGGATGTCAATGTGCCTTGGGGAACTAGAGTAGGAGACGGTGTAATGGCTCCTTATCACCAGCATATCTTCAACGTTCGAATTGATCCTGCGATTGGGGGCCACAAGAACACTTTCGCCTACTCAGACTCGGTCCGTATGCCCTGGGATGAGCAGCTCAACCCACTCGGCACGGGGTACATCACAAATGAGACTGTCATTAACCTGGCGGGGTCCGTTGATGATAGCGTCGAAAATGGCCGAGTGTTCAAGATTGTGAACAGAGAGGTCGAGAATCCAGTTTCCGGTACACCAATTGGATGGAAGGTTGTGCCAATTCGATCACAGGTATGTCAGAACACTAAGTTCTCGAGACAAGTTACTGACAGCTTCAATAGATGCTGCTCGCCCAACCAGGCTCATGGCACTGGCGACGATCTGAGTTCGCTGAGCACCCCATGTGGGTTACCAAGTACAAGGACCGTCAACTCTTCCCTGCTGGTGACTACACGAACCAATCGATTGGAGGAACTGGTATCAAGAGTTGGGTTGACAAGCCTGATTACGTGGTGGACGATGACATTGTCATCTGGCACACCTTCGGCTTTAACCATATTCCCCGTGTTGAGGATTTCCCCATTATGCCAGCGGAAATTGCGCAGATGCATCTGAAGCCTTTCAATTTCTGCGAGTTCAACCCTACCAACGATGTTCCCCCTTCAAACCAGGCATTCAACAAAAGTGTCTTGTATGAGGACCAGGAACAAGCTGCTAGCAATGCGAGCTGCTGTGGGCCAAGCCCCAAGCTATAAAGATCATTAGTACGATTTCTAGATGTCACGTAGATAGCATTTAACCATTCATCATCGTATCTTACTGTTCAAGACAACAAGACCATGAGCGCTGTGCAGTTTCTTGTTATAGCATTCCTAGTGATTATCGTCTAGGGCAAAGAGCTCTCCCAGTTCTCAGGCGATCGTGGTGGAGGGTTTGAAATTGCGTACCCGACGTTGCAGCCGGTAGACATGCTATGTAAACGATTGCAAGCCTTGATACTTGATGTTCATGTCTCCTGTCCATTGAGATTGATCATATGGTCACACATGCAAAGAACGTACCTTGTGAGAGTACCCAATTTTGGTTTGGTACACCAGGCCCTGGATAGAACTAACCAAGAGTAGGAAAGCTCCATCTTAGAAGGGTATAGTGTTCAAAGGTACAATCAGATTCTACGGTGTATCGATATGTTTCATAGTTAACCCTGTGTAATAGTAGATAACTACGGAGAGTTGGTGCATGTATAAAATAGATCTTTGTCATCACAAAGACCTTCCGTCTGTCCGATGCTATAGATTGACGAGAAAACTTGTCCATGAACATGTTACATGGGTATGGATGGTTGATTCTGCCTAACCTCACCGCCTTCTTAACTCCTCTTTTTTCGATGGTCCATCTTTAACGATAAACAACCATCTTATCGCAATGCCAGTTATAAGACGAATACCCGATAACAAAAGACGGTCTCGCACAGGCTGCATACCTTGTCGAAGACGACGAAGAAAATGTCAGTTGCTTCATTGCAGAAATATGCAATCCTCCTAACCTCTCCAACCGTCCGATTTCTGGTCAAAATACTCTAACAGATTCTCCAGGCGATGAACGAAGACCCCAGTGCGGGAGCTGTCAATCAAGACATGTAACATGCGAGTTCAAGGAATGGACCTTTGTATCGGGTGTAAGATCTTCACTGCGCAGGGATGATACCATACAAAATGATGATGCGGACGAGTCCGAGATGGCAATGGTAAGCTGCTTTGTATTGCATCGAACCTATATCTAACTGTGTCGCGTAAGCCTGTTCAAGACAGCCTGCTATCTTTTCCCGAGTCAAGTCCTCCACCTCCTGACCCGCCGCTTGAGATCTCTATCACTGGTGTGGAACAGACCGTCAGAGTAGAGTCTGCACATAACATACCTCACAATGTTCCTCAGCTGGTTGGTACAGCGACCAGTCATCATCAACAAAATGAAGGGAACCAGATCCCCACACCCTCAAGGTGGAACGAAACGGTCCTATCTGAGCAGAGCTCATCAGAAAGGCAAACCGCAATGCTTCGTTTCAGGTATCAGATAGCACCTTGGCTGGAGGCAAATGCTCCCAGATCTTCATTCGGCTCCAAGATTATGATATTAGCGGCAGAGAAGACGGTTATCATGGACATTATTGTCTGGGTTGCGATGCGTCGAAGCAGAGGAAGTGGACACCCCACTGATCAAGATGGGGATTCTCATTTTGTCCAACAGATCCAACATCGGTTGTCTCTAGAGGGTGTTGTTGCTGTCCAAGTCGGGCGATCATTGCTTGCTCTTGGTGACTTCTTCTACACTTGTCCATCTGACTGGGCGAGTTTTCACGGATCCAGCCACCTAGATCTGGACGATCGATATCAGTTCTTTGCGGATCAAGAGGAGCCTCTCAAAACCCTGAGTCGTTTTCACTTCAAAATTGGTATTACCATCATTCTCTATCATGCATGAGTTTAGCTGACCAAGCCAATTATAGAACTCGCCGCTTCTATTATAGCGACTAAGACACCGGCGTTTCAGCCACCTCCTCCAACAAATGACACTTTCGTTATCTCAGCCATGTCACCATCCGAGATCCATGATACAAGTCTAGCACACCTCGCCGCATGTTGTCGTCTTCTTCACGACGAGCTCATCCCACTCTTCAACGATCTTCCGACTACACAATCGCCTAATCATGAATCCTACTCTCTTGCATGGGCAACATGGTCTAAACTGTGGGCAAGATGCGTGCAATGGTTCCGAGATCGTCCCCCAGACATGGTACCCCTACTAGAAAGCCCTGAAGTTGATACACACCTAACTACCATGGGTAATTCGCCATTCGCAGCCGATATCTATTCCAGCGCCATCTCAGTACAGACAAACATGATTATCCACTTTTCGTCACTTTTGCTTCTCTCATACAAGCCACGACTGGTCAAACTATCATCCGTCCCACATCGCCTAGTTTCACGAAGCTGGCATGCTCAAAAGATCGCCAAGCTGGCGGTGTGGAACAACTTCTCTGAGCAGTGGGATCCTGTTGCGGTGGCAATAGTCCTTAGGATTGCTAGAGACATGACTTACGCTTCACAACATGAAGCATTACTCTCGTGCCTTCAGCGAGTTGGAGATATGATCAAAACACCCCTCCAGAGCGAGATTGCAGATTTACAACGATTTTGGCGCTCCTCTCGACACACTAGCGCTCCGACTCATTCCTACTCCTGAAGCGTATCGATGCATCATGTTCAAAGGCCGATATAACCCTTAGGGTTTATTATAAACTATTTGTACTCCACATCAGAGCTGTGCCAGGTCGTCCTTCCAGGGTATGGAAACTTGAGCTCCTCTCCGAGAAACTGTGTATGAGGATGCCCAAATTCCTGTCTTGACAGCTTTGTTGATATCGAATTGTTCGGATCGCTCATCGGCTCCAGCAACCTCCACCGCATAGGCACCAATGAACGTATCGCCAGCAGCAGTCGTATCCACAACATCTACTTTCAGAGCGGCAATGAGTCCCTTGGCGCCAGCATTATTGGCGTAGTAGGCGCCTCTTCCTCCAAGAGTGATGACAACGTTATGGACGCCTTTCGCAAGGAAGTCGGAAGTCACTCGTTCGACAACAGAAATTTCCTCCAGCTCTGACTCGTCTTTCCCAGACAACAAGGCTGCTTCGGTCTCATTCAATATCAGATGTGCTAACCCTTGATAGACTTCCTCCGGGAGGATCTGCGCAGGTGCCGGGTTAAGGAGAACCGGAGTTCCTAATGTCTTGGCAGCTTTGAATGCTTGGATGACAGTGTCCATCGGGATCTCCAATTGCATGATCAGCAAAGCAGGAGTTGGTCCAGGAATTGTGTCAAACTGTCCTGGTCGGAGGGAGTTATTTGCTCCTGGTGATAGAATGATGCGGTTTTGGCCAGTTGGTTCGTCCACAATGATCATGGCGATACCGCTTTGTGAATCAGTACCATCATTTCGATTGACGATGATCGATTCGGTTCCCACGCCGTATGATCTGAGACTATCCAGGAGTATAGAACCATATGCATCTGCGCCGACTGCACCAATCATAGCGACATCGACGCTCGGGTTCTTCAGATCAGCTGTTCGAGAAAGTTTTGCGCAGGCAACGGCTTGGTTGGCGCCTTTTCCACCCGGGAAGACATTGAATCGATTTGAGGTTATCGTCTCTCCAGGCAAAGGATGATGGGGCACATAGGAAACGAGATCAACATTCAAAGATCCCAGTATGCTGATAACGGGTCTTGACGAAGACATGTTGAGGACTTTGAGGATGGGAATGTTTGTCGGTTGAGTGTTACTCAAGAGAGCTCTAACGAAGCAGGTGAAGCAAATATAAGAGCAGTAAAGGGCCAGTGTCTTGCTCCACACTGATCTGAGCACGCTATTCTGTAAATGGGTGTCTTATGCGATAGCTGCTAAACTGAAGAAAGACAAGCGCCCTCACCCGGATGGCAAGACATGCATGACCATGGCAAGTTGTACCTAGATATATGTGACTTATACTCCATATATATAGACGCCGATTGGCTTTCGCTGCCCTTAATACTTTTATAATACAATTTGAGCTCGACTCTTACAGAGTTTTAAGTAACGCTCCAGCATCGTAACCCCATTCCGCCTCGAGGTCTGTAAGCCTCCACAGCGCACCCCAGCCTGTTGTACGATCGATAGATTTTAGCAGCCGGGCTATTTGTCGCCGTTCGCTGACGTGCGAGAACAATCTGCCAGCCACATAGAGCGGTTGAATAGAGTTGACCAAACTGCCAGGATGAAGATTGGCGCAGGAGATGCCGCAGACCTGACGTGCATGCCACACGGCCAAGCACTGAGACTCTGAGTCATGTCCCAGATGGCGCATCTCTAACATAATGATACATGCAGTATGGTATATCTGATTGCTGGAAATAGCCGCCCAATGAGGGAACAACATGGTGGGGAATATCTGCTTGTCGCCAGCTTCAGCCATGTTGATAGGCTTCATGGTCGGAGGGCGTTCATCTAGCCAAAACTGTAACTCATTCCAAAGCTGTTGCCATTGCTCTCCAAATGGCCTGTCATCGTGGACGTCTGTCCGTCCAAGCTCCAGATATTGGGTTCTTCGAAATCTCAGATCGCAGACTTTGGTACACAGATATATAGCCCAGTTGGCGTGCATGTCAGGTAAATCACAGCTCCTCTGATGAAACAGATCTCGCACATATCTCTCAACTTTCCCGGACGAAGTCAAAGACTCAGGTGCAGATGGAGCCCATTCGGCGAGAGGAAGTACTACTGTTTCCGTCCCGTCGGATATGATAGCACCGCACAACTCCATCCTCGCATAGCACCAAAACACGGCTTGTGGCAACCCACCAGAGAAGCCATCGACTCCAAAGAACTCGAATAGCGATGCGCATCCCTCGACGTGTCGCTTCCAATTCTTGGAACCGCCTGACATCAACTCGAAAACAGCCAGGATACAAGCCGTGACCAGCATATTTGGGTCTTTGGCTTGCAACCCAGGGCTTAACAGTCTGATGCTTTCCTGGTACAATTCGAGACTGTCGCAGCCACCTTCTTGGGTCAGCCCTCTTCTTTCCATCTGTCTGGATGAAAAGGCAAGCATTGCATATAATAGAGCCGGCGACTTTTGTGCCATCAGCGGTACATGAATTTGAAAGTGTTTGTCTTGGTCAAACTTATCCAGATATGGGGCGCATTCTGTGACCCAGTTCTGGAGGTAGCATATTAATCTATCATTGGGAACATTGACAGTGACATTGGAGAAGTTGAGAGTTTGTGGTGATTGTGTTGGCGCTGCATTTGGTTCGGGCGTACAAGATGTGCTTGGTGATAGCCCGGATAAGCCTGCGAATAGCACGGATCTAAGTTCTTCTTGAAGTTCTATGAACCGCGGGTCAAGTGAGAAATCCTCAGATGGGAAGAAAGCCATTCTGAGCTGGATGAATCTTGGGCGGGATATGGACCAGGGTTGGGCGCTCAATCACTGTCTTGACGGTGTCAGTGAGCTGTCATATCAAACATCAAGGGAGAGAAATGTATTAGAGACGGATAAGTCTCCCAAATAGGGACTGTAGCCTCTGCTTCTCTCTCCCTTCCCCCCATGAAACAGGAAGCAATTTTGCTGCGTCCGGCGATCCCCGATCGGCCAGCTACACACCAATCAGAAGCGGATTTGACTAACCATCAATTAGCTTTGAGTTCAGCGGCCGATATCACTATACCGCTTTAGGGGGCTGTAGCCGACAAGCATCTCACGCCATGACTCAATACCAAACCGGGGAAGCAAGTTCTACCTTCTCAAGCGACTTTCATTATTAGCCAATTTTGTGCAACCTACAAATTGTGTATTAGAGGTTCGTCGATGCTGCCGTGACGCCAGCTGGAGCTTTTCATAGGACAATAGTCTCGTGTTATGTCTCTTTGCACGCTCAAGTATTTCGAATTTGTACTGTCGAGATTTTTGCCAATAGAATCTCACCGATTGGCCATTTAGTGGGGAGGTACTGATTTTGTACAGCGTAGAATAGATGGCTCACTGTCGCAGGGGGATGTATGCCTCTCACAGGTCAAGTCCACCAGCTGCAAAGAATTTTATTACTATACCATTATGTTCACCCGCTTTGTTTGAGGTGTTATTGTCCTTTGGGGAGTTCGTGGTCAAAGCCAGGTCATGGAATGATCGCTTTGTGACATTGCTAGGGTTTAACGGCTCCCATACTTGTGACTGTCCATCTATCTCACCAGCACACGGCTCAATCTAACAATTATATAGCAACAAGTACTACCTATAAAGTGACATTTGGCATTAAACCCTAGCGTTAACTGCACATAGTATAAAGATGGAGATTCTATCAAGTATTGATCAAGTATTGGATGTGAAGCACAGCGGCCAAGGAATAGCGATTAGGGAACAAGGTTTACTATTGAGAACACTATGCCGTTCTGTTCACCTCATCATCACAGGTGTATGCAGACTAAAGCTATTACAGTTCCTCCACATGCTTCTCGCCCTCCTTCTCGTAAGAAGGTCGTCGGCCAGAAGATCCAAGAAGGCCAACCTCTGCCTGAGCCTCTCGAAGCAGCACCGCATCTTGCTCTCCCGCACGGCTCTTGAAGACTCGGTCCATCTCTTCAAGAGATGCATTCTTGGTCTCTGGCAAGAAGAACCAGACCCAGAAGATACCAGCCACAAGGAAAACAGCAAAGAAAATGTACGTTCCCCACTCCCAAGCCTCAAGCATAGGAGGGACGAAAAAGGCAATCGCAAAGTTGTTGACCCAGTTGCTTGATGCTCCAATAGAAGCTCCCTTGGCGCGGATAGATAGAGGGAAGATCTCGGAGACGAGGGTCCATGATACCGGGCCCCATGTTGCACCGAATCCAGCAATGTACACCCAGATAAGAGCTAAATGAGGTTAGCATTGGTTTCGATCAATTTAGTAGAGTAGAGTCAACTCACCAACAGCAGCCCAACCAGCTGCGACATGGGATGGCCAATCGTGGCGAAATTTGGCAACGATGATTCCGACGGTCACCATGCTAGCACCCATGACTACGGAGCCGATCAAGAGAAGAGGCTTACGACCAACGCGATCAATGATCAACTTCGCAATAGAGTGTTAGCTTCAAGATATCCCGGCTTGTTCAGCAGTCGAGTTGACTTACCATAGAAGGAATGGTGCTGATGAGAAAGACGACACCAGTGACACCAGTTGCAAGCAGAGCGATAGTTCCACCTGTAAGACCCAGACTGATAAAAACGTTCGAAGCGTAGTAGATAATAGCATCAATGCCTGACCATTGTTGGAAGAACATAATAAGCCAAGCGGTGCAAACTCGCTTGAGGTTATCCATTGACCTGAAGCAAGTCACGTACTGGGCGATTTGTTGTCTGAAACGGTTGTTGTTCCTCTCAGCGAGATGAGGAAAGTCTCTGGCGAACACCTTTTGTTCAAAGACGGCTTCAGCCTTGATCTCGAGATACTCGACTTGGATGAGATCGTGATCGATAGGAAGCTTCCTCATCCATGCCAAGGTAGATTTAGCCTCTTCATCCCTGCCGACCTTGACGAGCCATCTGGGAGAGAAGGGCATGAACCAGATACCAATAGCCAGCGCGGCGGCGGGGATGCCCTGGATAATTGAAGGGAGACGCCAGGCAATGTCGGACTGTGAGTCGCCGGTTCCGCCGATGTAGTTGCTACCATAGCCTACCCAGAAGGAGATCATAATGCCAAGAATGGTAGCGAGCTGATAGAATGAGACAAGCAGACCTCGCATCTCGGGTGACGAAAGCTCAGCGTTGTACAATGGTCCAACGCCACTGAAGAGACCAACACCAACGCCAGTCAAGAATCGTCCAGCGTATAGGAGAGAAGGGTTTCCTGCAGTAGCGCCGACGTAAAGATAACTACCGAGGACAACCCAGATGCAGGCGATGAACATTGTGTACTTTCTCGAAATGAGTTCGCTCGAAACTCCGGCTGATAAAGATCCGAGGATACCTCCTAGCTGAAGGATAGATGTGAGCCATCCTGTGGCTGAGGACGACTCTGTAACAGATGGGAAGTTCTGTGTGAATCGGGTCATGACCAGAGACTGTCCAAGAACACCCTGCTGGTATCCATATTCGAATCCGCCCAGTCTATTGTTCGATTAACGTTAGTTGGTTCCGTTTGCTAAGAATCGGATGGCTTACGAGGCAAAGAATGCGATGAAGATGACCTTGGGGTTGCCTCGGATTGACTCCCAGATTGACTTCTTAGGGGCTGTGGTGGGTGCCTCCACATTGTAGGGCTCGTCTCGAGTTGACGAAGTTGACATGATGAAGTATTGACTCTATGAGATGTTCAAACTCATTGATCTGTGGAGAATGATTCCGAAATCTGGGGTAGGGGCCAGACGAGTCTTTAATACATTTTTACCCCAAGTACTTCTGAATCGATTTGCCTAATTTATGGAGTTTACGAACGTGCACGGGCAAAGCGTAGGCTATGGCCCCTTCTTTAGGCCTAGTGTATTTCGACGTGCTCCCTTGTCTCGCCACTTGGTTAACCATGCGTCGCAGAACCTCACCAGACGCAACATCAGGCATTAATGACAACCAGAGCTGTCTGGATGTGTTTGCTACAGTTGGGGAGCTAATGTGCTCCCAGCACTTGGACACTTTGCTCTGCTCATTGATGATTATGATACAACACGGTCCAGATTGTGTTTCCAATTGAGGCCATTCTGATATGTTGGAAAGGTCAATGACGATATGTTAGAGCATCACCTCATCTCGATGTTAGCCAAGAAGACATTAGACAAGTCCAATTGCACCACTTTACAAAACTTGGAGTCGAGTGGATACAAAAGTGCTCGTGTTGGTCATGTATTTACCTAAAATGGGGGTCTTATGCGACAGCCATGAGGTTGTCCTTGGACTAGCCTACGCACCCACGTTTTCGCAGGAACCTGGGGCCCCGCGTAAAATTTTAACAGTCGCGTGTTCATCATTCCAGTGGGTCGCGTAAATCTGGAACGTTACAGTCTCGTGAGAGCGTAACTGATGAGTGTACATATACCCACTCATTCGGGCATGCTATAGGCCAGTAAAGAGTATCTGTACATGGATGCTGCTAGTTGCAAATTAACCACTCTTAGTTGAGCGGCGATAACACTATCGAAAAAACGCGTGCCAATGGCCTGATCTTGTCTGGGCCACAGAGGAAGTTATCGCGTTTCTCAACACTCTATCGTGCAAGGCATATCGAGATCCTGATACAGAGGCTACGATTTTCCTCTTGTATTACTCTCTCGATCAGAATTAGTCCTGGTGTTGTTCATTTCATACCATCCTTCCAATTTCACCCAGCATTGCTTACCCTAAACCCAATCAAGTTTCACAACAAACTGCTACTCCCAAGTCATGGAAACGCCAGATCTCAAGAAGTTGAATTGATTTTTAATGCTTTGTTGATTTTGATTTCTTTAATTCTTTTACTCCTCCCTTGGAATCTCACACAAAAAGGCACTGGTGAAGTGATTATTCATCTGCTGGGCATTGGTTGAAGCTTCAAGCTTCCGCCCACTAAGCCAGACAAAACCATTGTGAAACACACCGTTTCACTGGCTTCTCACAATCTTGCTATCTCGAAAGGCTCGCTGCTATAATCGATGATTCTCTGCTTATAGAAATGTATAATTTCAGTCCTCAGTGACCGCGGAATTACGATGTTTGAGTCTGGATTCAGACGACGAATGCAAAAAATGCGAGGTCACTCGCTCACTTGATGACAGTCCTTCGGATGACTACTGTAACTAGTATGGGGACTTATTAGTCTAGTCTTGAGACAATGCCCAAACATGATCTTGAACCTGTCACGTAAGCTGTCCAAATCATGAGCTGACCATTGAACATTGACCGAATGCTTATTCGTACTGGTCCCAAATATTTCACCATCTCTTCTCATGAGCACAACTACCTTTTCTTATAAACGAACATATCAATCAATTCCTCATAGTCTCACTCCAGAATGCTTTTATTAGGGTTTATCTCTAGATATCAACTAGATAGTGATTGAGCACATCTTCAGGCGCTTCTTTGTGAAGGTAGTCAGGTACTCTCTCAAACATCTCCCAAGCTGTGTGTTTCAGAAGATGAATCTGATCCTTTACCCATGATTCGACCTCTTCTTGGCTCACCTCTACTCCATTATCTCGTCGCTCCCGAGCCTGTTCGAGAGCAATATCACATCTCGCCCGTAACCGCTCAAGCTTCTGCACCATCAGCACATTTCTGTGGTCGATGAGGCTGTCAATCCCATAGTGAATGCCTCGCAAGTTCGTAGATGTGTCATCGGCGTTGGGATCGGCAAAAGCATAGCTATTGACCAGACTCAAACGCTCAGTACAGTTGGTCGCTCGCAAAGCAGCATGTTCCAGATATCCACCGGCCATTATAACAGCCCCTCCAATGTTGGCTACGCGCGATTTGATGATGATTCCATCGCCGAGTCTAACAGCAGTTTCACCGCCCACCATAGTTGAAGTATCACTTAGCATCAGAACAAGCACTACAGGGGTTTGATCTTTATGCCAAGAGTCGATATGAATGTCATCATATTGAAATTCATCAAGTTTGTGGTCTGCTGTAAGTGGCTTCGACGGTACTTCTGTGAGTTTGTAGACAGCTTCTGTTCCTTTAGCGCCTAATTGAACGTTGATATATCCCATATCGTTGAGAGCACTCTGGAGCTTCAACTTGCAACCAAATGCAGCATCTATAGCTGCCTGTGTGAAGGGGTGGCTCATAGCCTGCTTCAGAAATTTGCCATCCTAACTGTATTAGCGCCCAGGTACGGGTATCAAGTCTCACTGACACACACTTCTTTGCTGTGACGATGCGCAGTGATGACACACGGAGCTCTGTCCCAAGCTCTCATGTATTTATCAAGAAAAGATCGTTGGAAGACCTCTCGTCGAATGATGCGAACCCCTTCCTCAGAAAAGAGCTGGAATGGCTCAGTATAGCTGAGATCTGGTACGCCCTTTGGTACAGGCAACCCCAGTTCGGTAAAGGTATGACGAATAGTAGGTGGTTGAAAGTTGAGGTGAACCAAAGGATCGAAATCAGGGATTGGAGGCCGATGGTCCGTCGGGTTGACGGATTGGGTCAAGGTGTCGGCCGAACTCCCGGACGACTTAGCCACATGTACGTGGCTGGAGGGTTGATGTGCAACACTCGAGTGCTGGGTCTCCATGATAACAAAGCAAGAAAAAAGTTTCAAATTGCAGTTGAAACGATCACAAATGCTGCTCTTGAGAAAGGTTTGGTGGAATTGTTAATTATGTTGCGTGAGCTTGAAGATTTTGTTTCTTTAAGTGAGTTGATACTGGTATAAGTGGTCAAGAGATGTGATCCTCTCGGATACACATCCCGATGTGAGGCCAACGAGTTCTCACTCTCCGTGTTCCCCGCATCTTGTCAAAGTTCCATCAAGGGATGCTTCTAGTGCCTTTCTGGTCTACACGTCACCACCTGACTGAAATCCGATCACCTAGCGCCCGGCTGTTCTCAATCTTGCATGCTTAGTTTGACGCCTGCTCTCAAACTTGCATATGGCAGTTGTAGTCCATGATACTCGACTAACACCATGGAGTTTCTTCATTTTCTTCAACACGTATTGTTACTTTTTGACCACTGAGTGAAGCGATTGGACCACTACGTGTCTTCCAGAAGACCGGAAGGAGTAATCAAATAGCAAACCCTGCATCCTCAGCTTCACTCCCCCAGTCTCCACCTTTCATACAGTCAGCAGGTCACTTCCAACCTCTCATGCAGTACTTTGTACCCTAGGCTCACCATTGTCGTAGCTAATGAGCCAGCAAACCACATGACTATTTAGGACTTGCCAGCCTGCCGCCTATGCCAAGAGAGAAGGCCTCAGACAGAGTAATCATCGAAATACAGCATGGCGCTATCAATGAAAGACTCTAACAAACTTTTGACGTCTTTGGGCCAAGGTCATCAGTCCTTCGGTGTATGGCAGATGATGCAAGGGGCCAATGTGTCCCGTCTCCTAGCGAGAATTGGTGTCGACTGGGTAGTGATAGACTGCGAACATGGAGACATCGATGATATGAAAGACTTGACAATTCTTTACAATGTTGAGAGTGCTGACAATGCTATAGATGGCGCAATGCATGACGCAGTACCAGCCGTCGCAGACGCGGGCATCTCTCCTATAGTGAGACTACAGGGGACCGAAAGCTGGATGATCAAGAGTAAGGTCTAGGTCTTGATCGACTCGCAAATCAGTGCTGACTTGCCCTAGGAGCTTTGGACAGCGGAGCACACGGTGTGAGTGACCAACAAGCCCAAAGCCCTGTGTGCTTCACGTGAACTAACCAAAGCAGCTCATCTTCCCGATGATCGAGAACGTCGACGAAGTCAAAAAGGTAGTCAAGTCTGCCAAGTTCCCTCCGCTCGGCCGTAGGGGCTTTGGGTCTCCATGCGCTCTCCAGCGATTCAACCCTAATCCTGGATTCACAGAATACCTCCAACAAGCTAATGATTCCATCTTGACGATCATACAAATTGAGACAAAGGAGGCCTTTGAGGCCTTTGAGGCCATTGATTCAATTGCGACCATTGACGGTGTCGATGTATTGTTCATCGATCCATTCGATCTCGGTAGGCCTCATCTTCCATCCTCCGCCAGCTTTACATTAACTCCGAAATCACAAGAAACAATCTTGGCTATCCTATCACGACCGAAAAGATGGCCCCTCAGCTCACAGAAGCCATAGCACAAATCTTGACAGCCAGCCATAAAGCTGGCAAAAAGTGTGGTATCTACTCAGTCAATGGTGCACAAGCCAACATGTATGCCGAACAAGGCTTCGATATGATAAGTATTGCGACAGACTTTGAGGCGTTGGATGAGGTTTTGAGGCAACACTTGAGCGCTGCAACAATGAAGGCCGCCCATCAGTAAAGCGGTCCCTCTTGTGAGATTATAGAGCAGAAGACTACTTCCATAGATCCACTGCCGGCAATCTATCCCTAGTGTTTGGTGGTGTTTATCACATGTTGGCAAAATAGACATTTGGATAGTGCATATTCTCTACATAGAACAAAAGCCTTGATAACTGTATATCTCGATTTGTGCCTGCGTAACGAAGCCCCATATTGCATAATGACAGGTTTCTCTAGGTTGCCGAAAGAGGCGCTGAATTAAAGCCCTTCCATGGCGGCGAATTTGATTTGGCTCCAAAATATGTTGATGTCAACGGAGGTTTAGACGTAATATCCTCAGACCAGCTGGCCTACTAGCAGGCCGTGAAGGGTGATTTCGTCCCACAGATCCTACCAACCTTTTGAAGCATTGTATTCACGATTGAGGTATAGGCACCCAGACAAGACTAGGCTCAAAAATGAATCTCAAATATGCTGGTTATCCATCAACTAGTTCGCCACTTCCTCTCCCATCCCGGAAAGAAAGGGTTTTCATCCAATGTCTGTGGTTTCCAGTCCTGTTCAATCATTCCACTCCCAATCTGATAAGACTCATACTCCTCAAGTGTGGGTTTAACAACATGCTCCACGTGCTTTGTTCCTTTGTGTTCCATCAAGTTCTGTTTACCTTCATTGAGAATTCTAAGCATCAAAGATGGTATATACGGCTCGTCCTTAAGCTCTGTCATCGGTGTGAAGAGAACCTTGAAGTTGAAGACTATAGCTCCTGACAGGCGCAGACGTCGCAAGGTCTGCCAGTCTGTCCGGAAGAAAACTTCTTCGATTTGAAGAGATGGATCGTATGAGTCGCGGTATTTGAGACTGGCGTTATCTAGACTGCCTGGTTGATAGATCGGTTGGCCTTGAGAAAGACCCCATGACCCGCGTTGTATGGGGCTAGACGTATTCATCTTACTGAAGAACCTGTGCACATGACTTAGCTCAGTATAGTGATATAATACTTTCTCAAACTTACCGATTCATACTCAGTTCCATTTTCTCCTTATAGTCAGGCACTGGAGCATGCATGGCATCAAGGTCCAAGCCTATTTTTCTTCCCAAGTTCCATCCAATAGAAGAGCAGATAATGCCGGCTCTGAAGATATAGTTCCCAGTCTTCTCATCGCGCAAGGTAAGTGCGAAGTCTTCTGGCACATTATCGCGGAGTACATGAAGGGGTTCCCGAGTCTTGAGGTCGTGTGTGGTTCCAAGGATGTGGTTGACCAAGGTTGTATCAATAATTTCGAATTGTTTTGGATATCTTGCGCATAAGAACTGAAGTACCATCTCCATCAGCTCTTTACAAGCAAGTTCAGAGCCAGGCAAAGCCCTGATCACGTCTTCGCCGCCTTTGGCGCAAATTCCTTGCCGTTGCCGCATTCGTTCCCGGTACGTGCTCTCCAGTTCGATCCAAAAGTCCGGATCCATCTTTTTGAAAGCTGTAGAGACTATGTTCAGCTGAAGTATCTGATAGAATGTTCACTGAATTACCCATAGTTTGGTGATAGACCCATCGCAAAGGTCTATAAGGACGTGGCACGGCTTTCTCGATGCAGAAGTCCGGGAGGGGAGATGGTAACGGAACGCCGGAGAGCTTCGCGTAGTCTGGGAAATCTCCCAAGTCAAGAATGTGTTTTACCGAGAAACCGCTAAAGACATAGATTTCGGGGCTAGCAAATTTGTAGTTTCTGTCTATCTCGAGGATGTTGTTCTGACTAGATGCTGGGTTCACGA
Source organism: Fusarium stilboides (assembly GCA_014822085.1). Lineage (NCBI taxonomy): Eukaryota > Fungi > Ascomycota > Sordariomycetes > Hypocreales > Nectriaceae > Fusarium > Fusarium stilboides. The sequence continues at coordinate 84,816 of JAASAY010000246.1, forward strand.
TACCTACTTCTGCGAAAGCCATGGCGCATTGTGAAGGCGGGAAAACTGAGGCATAATTATGTTTCGATGTCGATTTACTTGGTCCTTGCTTTACATCATGATTGTAGTGCTTATGGCCAGACGTGAAAGTCTTGTGATGACGTTTCCGCTGATGTAGCACGCGGACGCAAGTCCAGGCGGCAGCGGTCAAAGCGAAGGGTACAAGGCAAAGAAGAAGACTCATGTACGTGGAAGGAAAATCTAAGATAGCGTTCATTTTGAAGCTAGTTGACGTTTGTCTTGGGAAGATTCACGACTTGAAGCGTATATATACTTGAGGCTACTTTTGGGCACCTGGTCGAGGTTGAAACATGAGGTCACAATTACAAGCTAGTATGCGGGGATGCATAATTCCATTGCTCAGTCAGATTCGAAATAAGGCAAAATGTGAGAGAAACCGCTGATACTTGTAGCTACCATGTCACGTTCGTGTTCACTGCCCCTCATCTGACACTCGGAACCAGAAGCCGATGATGGCCTTTCGAGTTGATCCGACGCAATAGATGTACGCCACTCTTTGAGGGTGTCCACCATCAGCGATATCTAGGCCATTCTGAGAACACACTAATGCAAGTTGGAGAGCACCCTGCAAAAGTATGTGATATCTCCGAAGCTTCCAGATATGCTTTGTGGAGACGGCGCTGATACTGTAATCAGGCAAATAAGAGCGAATGGAGATAACAGTCACCAGATAGTCAAGTCATCGTTATCACGAGAACAGCAACAGTAACCGAGCTTTCTGCGTCTCTTCATTCTAAGTACTTGATAGCCACGAGGGTCTTCAAACCCCTCATACAAGCTAATACATGTCGCAGTATATACTATATCCTGTCCCCGTTCTGATGTCATTTCATTTCTGTCGCTGTTGCAGGCTAGTGATCCGGTTTGCTACGCCGATGTGCTATAGGGCGTTCAATATATGCCATTTTTTCAGTTTAATTTTCCAACTACAATAGGCACCTTCGGGCAGTTTGCAATTTCTTGTGGAAGTTCGTCAAAGGAACTCAGTTCATACCTCGCAGAGCACGTTTGATTTAGGTGCAACCTCTTAGACAAATGTAAAGCTTTAATTATATAGCACTGAATAGTTCAATCCGTTCTTACCAAACACTTTCCGGTATGCCATCAACCTCCAGGTTATACTGTTGTATGTACACATTCACATTACCAATATCCTACATCCTACTACCGACGTCGTCCATTTGTTCCCCGGCTTTCTTTTCCAGACTTTCCTAAGTAGTTCGAGGCCACTTAACAAATTTGCAAAGCCACTTCTGAGAAAATGCCTCATAAACATTTTCTCAAAGAACTCCATATCTTTGTCCAAAACACAACTAGCAGCCGCCACAAATACTGCCCAGATAATTATATGATCACCAGGTGTCTCTGGTGAGAATAGTTCTAAAGTCTCTCTAAAATGTTGCACACGCGCAATGGATATAGCAGTGTCCACAATCGTTGAGGAGCTGGGGCATTTGCTCCTTCGCACTCCTTCAACGTAGATCGCCATTGCTTGTTGGACGAGATCTGTGATAAGATCAAATGAGGCGCTATGCTCAGGGAACTGTGAAGCCTGCTGACACAGACAGCTGAGAAGTTTCGCGACACACTCCTGTGATGAAAATATCTTGATTGCAGATTCTTCTTCGAGCAGCGGTGCGCCGTACACTTTTATCCTGATACCGGGGAAGCGGTTAGTTACCATAGTCTGACACATCTTTAGAACACGAATGCGGTGTACGAATGCTCACTTAGAAAACTGAAGGTCGATGAAGTTGGCTACGTCCCCAGTTCCGAGGGTACCATCTCCACCATTGGCCTGGAGTGCCGACTCAATCATTCGAAACAAGATAGGGTAGTCTGACCCCCCATTGACCATGGCACCGAGTAACAGAACCAGTATGGTGATCAGGATCGAGTCTCTTTGTTCCACATCGCATGAATCGATCTGAGGTTGCTGTGTAAGGCCTCGGATAACTCCTCCGTATAACTGATAGGCGTCTGGAATGAAGTAATCTGACGTAGTTGTTCCAGACCAAGACGTTGCAGTAGCTGGGAAACGATTCTGGCGGATATGGAATGCGGAGACTGATAGAACCGCATCACGAACGAGTTTGTCTTTGCGCGCAATGGGGAGGACTAAGGTTCGCCATCCATTATGAGTGCCATCAATGGATATCATATTGGGGCAGATATGCTGCGAGACTGGAAATCTTAATCAGCAACTGAGAAGGACAGTAGAAGAAGAGGTATTACAGTAGAGGCAAAGATCATTCTGCCATCCGGATAGCCCATCAGGCACAGGCCTATATAGCGCATTGCCCACAGTAGGTGACCTTATTTGAGTGAATACGGTTGTTTCCTCGTCTGTAGCTGTTTGAAGGTTATGCCGGCGGGGCAGGAATTCTGCTTCACATTTGACTGAAGAGTCGATAGCAAGCAGAAATGAACCAACGTCATAGTCGGGCTCAGTTGACCACTGCTCAGCGACGAGGTCACCGGTGACATCATCCAGATCGATCTCTTCAGATGTCGTTGCACCATCATTGAAGTGTAATGAAGAATCATGCGTTTGCTTGAAAGGACCGTCATGGCGAGCATTATGTTTTCTCTGTGCACTAAGTAGCCGTCGTTAACAAAAATGCACGCTGGGATGGAAACTACTTACTCTTCGGGCTCACATCCGAAGCAGAATCGCAGTCTGATCCCTAGACCAGTACAAGGTATCCCTTTAGCAACACATTTTCTACACTGAGGGTCTGTACGGTCGCAGTGTATTCGACGCCGCGAACACTGATGGCAGCCTGTTCAATCGCATTTAGGGGAGGTTATGGAAAGCAAGACGGAACACTGGACACTGACCTTTGACTTTAGGTACATAAGGACGTTTAGCGGTCGGCATGAGGTGTGTTTCCTTTCCAGGAGCGGGATTATACTTGTATTAGGGCCTCTCGATTGTGCAGCCTTCGGAGGACGTGCGCATGACAAGACTTGTTCCCCGCCTCTGGGTATAAGTGATGTCTGTATCGCTGGCGGATCGAGCCTCGAGTATGAGAGCAGGGTCTGTGAACGAGACACAATCCCGTACAAGGGTGAGGCCGATAAACGGTTGCATATGATGAAGTGTGAGGCCCGTCACCGTCCCCCGCATTCCACGACCACTAGTCAAAGGTTTACATAGATGTTGGGTATACCCCGCTGATAAGACTGTTAAGCTAGGATGAATCAAGTAACAAAATGAGAGCAAGTGGCCCGCTTATTTATCTGTAATTGGAGGCTGGTTTACACACGCGTTTTTATGCTTCTTGGTGAAGCTGAGGCTGCAGCCTGTACCCTGTCCAATCGTTACACCAAATGGGGAATATTCTAGTAAGATTGATGATCTGAGCAGACGAAAGAACTGTATTCTTTACAAAGGTTGGGGACACGACCTTATATTTTATAAGGCCGAAATCACACTTGGTAGTTTCTGGTGATCTCACAGAAAACCAGGTCGAGATCACAGAATCAATACATCTTCTCGTGGTCAGGTGCTTGCCAAGTCGGACTGTCGATTCAAGGTGCTATTTCTGGCGTAAGCTCTTCTAGATAACTCCCACAGAATTCTGTAAGGGGGATAAAGCTTTCGTCACCATCTCGGGAGTCTGTGTATACCCCTCCAAGACCATACGGCCCACCCTCATCCTCAGGATAGTATTGAGAAGAGATCCAATGACGTCCGTCGATAATTCGCTCCGACAAAGGCTCCTTGGCTCGTAAAGCTTTTGAAGCAGCTTCCAACAGCCTTCTCGCTATGGTATATAACCAAAGGTCCATGTATCTATCAATGAAATTACTCTTCTTGCAAGTTCCGTGGTAAAGAGGGTAAATATGCCCAGTGGCGATGTTAGTGCCGAGCTTTACGCTGCTGATCCATTGATCAACGGGCTGACCATGATGGATAGCCTCATATAGTCTTGTTAAAGCCGTCATAACAAGACCAGGCATCTGGATAGTGAATGGCTTAAATGGGTGCTGCTTTTTGGGATTATTCTTTTTTATTACACTGCGGTGGCCAGGGCGGTCAAATGCAATGTTGCGCATCCATTCCACGTTTTCGCATTGGGTGCAAGTAAAGGCTGACTCGTGATCAACAGCGATATGATAGTCCGTTTGGTCGGTACCAAAGTCACTAGATGGTGGAAGTTTTCTCGTGCCCTTAAGGCCTGGGACGTCACCACCAGTAATGGCCTTAGTCCGGTTGACTTCTTGGCGGGCATAGATCTTGCCCAGGTAATACTGGTCTGAGTTTTGATACCCGAACGTGGCATTCCATGTGTTTTTGATCAAGATCAGTGCTGCATCGATGCAGTCACGCAAATCACCTAGAGGCCCAATAACAGTGCCCGAGTTGAGATGTTTGGGATCGGCGTAGCGCATGCTACGGTCCTGGGTATACCGGCCGTAGACATTATGGGGGAGGAATGATTGTGGGACACCCCAGCACTGTGGTTCATCGCGTTTCCTGGGGAAGCAAGCTTTATCCGCACCCCAAAGGAGACTTTGGCGAAGGCCATGCTCGTGAGCCTGATCGATGGTAAGGCCGAATCGATCAGCAAGAACCTGATCATGACGCTTTATAATCTCAAAATATCGCTCGATCAAAACCTCGGCAGGTAGTTGGGCGAGTACATCGTAACCATCGACGACGATGACTAGGTCATTGGCATATTTCCCAGCAGGTCCGTGTAAGTACCTCTGGATGCTGTACAGTTTTGCAATATGAGCAGCCTTTGCGTCGAACTCATCTTTGCCCTTGTAGCCAATTATGGAAGGGATCGGATATCGATTGGCGAGCACGGAGATGACATTTGCACATAAGTTCAATGTGGGTTCGGACGCGGGAATGAGATAATGTAGTCTGGACGTCCTAGCAAAACGATGGTCGTTCGTTGATATTGGAAACGGGGTAGCTCGTAAGATATCCTATAGATTTAGAGATATGGTCAGGTATATGCGATGATTCAACTTAGTTGGGGTTACTTAAAACTTACTGTCGGGCTCAGAGCGTAGCAAAAGATCAAAACCAAGATTATCGCGCTGGTAGCTAGCAGCCTCTTTGGTGTCAGCCACCACCAAGAGACGAACAACTGCATTTTAAATCGTTTTTGTCTCCTAGAAAAGGGAGAACTCGGGTTTCTGGGTGGGAGAGGAAGCAGGCTCTTTTTCAGTGGAAATTGAAAATGAAAGACCAAGCAAGGGAGAAAATAAGGCGAGTGGCGTCACTAGGTAGTGGTTACAGACATCAAATTTGAAGCAAGGGAGCGAACGATGCATAAAACCGTACCCTTGGCGTTTTAGGGAGAAAGCGTGTATGATTGATTGATACCATCTTTTCCTGTAACAAGAGGGGATGCCCTTATCAGTGGCTCCAAGATATTACCAATTATTGTCAATGCCATTAAAACTATGGTGCTTCTCAGGACCTCGACGATGATGCTGGCGAAGGTGGTACATGTTGTTTGGGTCAGCCAAAGCTAAATGTTTATCTAATCTACACGTGACCCTGCACGTGGTCCTACCGAAGGATCAGATTGAGGAGGTCCTGGGGCCAACAAAAATGCCACGCGGTCAAGGAGAAGGCTTGCTTTAGAAAAGGATGAACTTGGGCGTCTTGAATTGAATAGCTTTTGACTTGAATGTCGGAATGCTATGAATAAGATTACTTGCTTTGTGGAAATTTTGATAAGAAGCATTTTCCAAGACATCACGTCAATATATCATGTGACCGTTGTCCTGTTGGAACGCTGGTATCCACAACACCAAGATTTCCTCAGCCGACTTGTTAATGCTCCTTCTGAATAACTTCACTTGCACTATTGCGAGCAATTATGACAGTAATTTAGGTAAGCTTTTACCTATTGACCGTGATTAGCAGTCGCTACTCGCAATGCTTAAAGAATCCGTCTCTAGAAAGTCAGCATACATTGTTCTGGAGTTGATGATAGATAACGATCTTCAATGTCTGATTTCGTTTACACGAGACTTTAACAAGAGTGAAATGAGGTATGGCTGTGATGTCATCACCGACCAAAACCTGAGCAAACCATCTGTGTGGAGCTTCAGCAGAGCGCGGAACCAACAATGGACGGCCACTACGCCTCAAGTGGCTGCCCACTGTGGCTGCAGGGGCTTGCGATGACAACTCGAAGAAAATAACAAACTTAGCGACGACTACGTCAAATCAAAATCGCGTGAATTTAAACATTGCGCTCGACGCCTTTTGTCAGAATGGGAGTTGATCCCTCTAATAGCCGGCATCCTCTTGCTGGTCGCTTGTTCCCAGTCAAGAGTGCAGGTCACAATTAAGAAGAGCATGGCATGACGCTACTAGCTCGACGACAGGGCTTGAACGAGCGATGATACTTAGGCTAAGCTAGATGTGGCTAGCCAGTATTTGAGATATCTAATTGGCAGCGGTGCTATTATTAATAAGTGGCAGCTGATTGGAGTAATAATCCCAATTCCAACCTCGCCCGTTCAAGAGTACAAATCATATGGAATGTTAACCTTAGTCTCATAGATAACTGCCACAGAGATTGCTACCTTATTATTTATAGTTATTTATAAGATCTCACTTTAAATATTAATAAATATATATATCAATACTGTCTTGAAGTGTTATAGAGTATTATTATAATACAACAGTGTTAAAAAGCTGTTATTAAAGGTGGGGTAATACAGAGTAGTATTCTTGCAAAAGTGCTGTTGCTACCCTGTATCTTCCCTTGTCCTCTACTCCAGGGGGAACCCGCTTAGTCAACATTCGGACCTGTTCAACTCGAGGCCCGAGCGTGCAGTGTTCGCCAGCGAAATGACGCAATGTCATACCTATCAATAACTCAGATCATATCTTATCAGCATACCTATCTTATGTTATCTTATGGCATACCAAGCAGGCGTTGTCTGACAACTGATCTTGCCAGTTTACAAAGCTGCTTTTGAAATATGGTCAGGAGAGTAAATGAACGTGTACAACTCGGCAAGTTACTTGCCGTTCGCTTGGAAGATGGGATCCAGGCAAAATGTTCACTTCAGCTGTCTCTCAACCCACACCAGTAGGGGGGTAAGCCTATTGTGACAGAAAAATGGAACCTCGGGATATCTCAACTAGGCTAGCGTTGACGGAGATTCCGCTTTGGGACCCCCCTCGCGAGAAAACAACCAATTAACAAACGAGTTTGAAAAGATCTAGCACCGTGTCTGCAATGCATGTACCTATTAAATAAACCATTGTATCATGGGCCTCTTCACATGGTATCTAGCCCTCTATGCTTTCACTGTCACAAGACCCCGAATCCGAAGCTATGCGACCGTCACAGTTCTCAACAACTACATTCAACACCTTAGCCGAGACGAATAGGTGTGACTCGTGAAGCAGTAGTCTTCCATCAGTATCAATACCTCCATACATTATCGCTCGTGTCATTTGCCTGTTGTTCACCGGCCCCATTCATAAGAACATCAAAGAACGCAGAATCAAAACCCTGCAGCACCCAATCATCTAGGCTGGCTGAGGCGTTGGGGAACAGGCTATCTTGGTGAGTATAGAGGCCTTCTTCTGATGTAATTTGAGTCGATGGCGTATTCATTGTCTGTGTGGCTGGTGCTTCCGGTGCTGTCCTAACATCAGATGTGCACTCGGTGATCGTAAGATGTAGGCTCTTCGGACTGTTCATATGAACAATACCGATACCACCGATAGTGACGTCTTCATGGACACCGTGGCCTTGCGCTTTGTCAAAAGGAGTCATAGATACAGTGCCTTCGCGAGCTATCCTTACAGTACCAACGTGAGGTACGTTGATGATCAATGAGTTGGAATTGTCGTCATTCCCCTCGTTGATATTTTTTACCGCTTGCGCACGGTAGATGTGGCCTTGCGCAGCATCCGCCTCAACAGCCAGAAGATCTCTGAGAAGGACGGTGCATTTTGCGGCGAATGCATCATGTCGCAGTTCAGACATTGATTCCATGCATTCAAGAGCTCGCTCGACAATAGCCCGATCACTTAACCGTTGATGTACGAGCAAATTGTTGCCTGATTCTTGACAGTGGCTGACGAGGTGTACCAGTATCAACGTCATACCTGCGATCAGCGCAAGGAAGTCGCACATCCGACTACACGTAGCGACGGGGTTGAAAGTACGGAGAGTAATTTCTCGCGTCAGCACCTCGCGGCTAGCATTAACGCAGGCCATTCTAGAGTATATGCTCTGGCACGAATGGGTTGGGCAGAGTATGTATGGCAAGTGGAGTTGGTTGACCACCGTGTAATAAGACATTTGCTCCATGGTCTTCCGGACTTGGAAAAAAGCATCCATCGAGTGTGGGCCTAATCCTGAGAAAGAGGGCGGTTGCCAAAATGTGGACGGTAAATCTGCAGTCATCTTGATGAGCTCTCGGTCTATCTCTCTTGTCATTTCTAGAGCCTGAGTTGGTCCTTGAGTCTGGTTCCGCTCAAGAACTTTGGCGGTAAGATACATTATAACACGCTCCAGGCTGCTGTCCTGCCCAGAAGCGCTTGTTGTATCTTGTACTGCCAGGCTCGGGACCATTGTACTCGTAGGGAGACCTAGAAGTAGAGACAGGAGGCGCTCCATGCATATGATGCAAAGCCACATGATTGCTGGATCAAGGCTACTTTGAGCTCTGATGACTTTGTAACGATAGTGACCTGGTCGATGCAAGCCGAGCAACTGGGCTGCCATGACAGCACGGCGCATGGTGATCCAGGCTCGTCGGATATTACCACCATCAATGTGATATAGACCTTCTAATAAGAGGTTCTCGAGACCATCTAAAGTACCCAGCAATGCGTCATTCATGTTGACCAAGTTGATGGCCGACTGTGACAGCTCCTCCATGATGACGTGATGATGCTTTGTGAGACCGGTAATCGCGTCGTTGGGAGAAAGATAGCGCAATGCTATAGCAAACAGCAACATTTGCCTGGCTAATAAAACTGGATGTGCCTCGGGCCTCAACAAGTTCGTCATCGAGACGGGTTCTTGGAGCGTTTCATACGTCTTTCGGTCGTGAGACTTGAAATTAGATTGATAGCACAGTAGCGAAAGCTTGTCGACTGGTCCAAGTAGAATCTCGATGTCTTTCCGGCACGGTAGAGAGTCCAGAAGGTTCCGAGTAACAACTCTGTGTGATTTTGCCTCCACATTAAAGTCATCACCGAGCACTGGCGCTGGAGTTGGCGCTGTAGCTGGGGTTGGCAGCTGTCCATCATGATCCTGTTTCAAACTCTGATTAGCATGCCACAGTGACAGTGGACCGACTCGTTAACAGACTATTGCATTGCGACGTAAAACCATTGTCGCTGACGCTGTTGAAGACTCTTGAAGGCGAGGTGATGTTGCACAGACGATTGAAGCATCCTTCTGTGTACTGACTTTTGTTGTATCATGTCCCTCTGAGTCTGTTTGACTGATACACTTTGCGCCTCGGCGATGACAAGTGATACATACATCATCCTCGGGCGCTGCGAAAATGCACCTAACCTTTCTTCGCCTGCACTCACAGCAACTGTGCGTACCTTTGCGAACTTTCCTTCGCTTGGCAGTGCTTTCGTCCGAGAGTCGAGTCATTGGAGTGATAATGTCAATAATCCGAGATTGATTGTCGCGAATGCAAAAGCCTGTATCTGCGAAGGGAGGAAGATACGTCTTCGGACATTATTTTATTCGACCGAGGTGAGATTGGGATTCGGCCGAATTTGGAGGGAGGCTGACAAATCGGCCATTTTCGTATGCATATGCATCAGGTGTGTCGACCGAAACTATCGGGCTCTCAATAATCCGAGACGTCATCTCGGCCGATTCAATTATCTTATTGGCATGCACTCGATAACGATATGTCCGCAGTTGGTATGATCGAAGTTATATTGATTTGGATTCAGATATATGTGCCTTCTAGTAAATTAGCCGACGTTGTACGATAGGCCCATCCATTTAGGTCAGGTGGGCAATGTCTTCGGACGAAGGCCAGTCCAACTCAGTAAGATTCGGAGATCAAGAGAAGTACAGTCTTTGATAACCAACTCGGACAAAAAAGATGCTCACAAATTGATCAGCTCCGACATGCTGCTTAGAAATGTTTCCAAGCTCGGAAATTAGCTTGTAAGCCTCGTCTCGGCCCAACTTTTTCGGATATGCATAAGTAGAGCCGATGTATTTAACAATGTGATACCCGTTCAGCTTTGGGTTGTTGGCTCGATTGTGTTATTGTAGTGGTAGTTACATCAAGCATTCATTCAAGCCATGACAGATCAACACATCAATTCGACGATGGATCCCGCCGCCCAAGACTTCTCGGACTCTTCCAATACCAGGGCCGCAACCCCGGAACCCAAAGAATCGTCACTACAAGAGGCAGAAACTTCTAACGACGATGACTATATCCACGGCAGCCGCTTAGCCGCTATTACTGTGTCACTTTTGCTTGGCATGTTCCTGGTAGCACTTGATAACGTGAGTTACACACTGTTCTGAAGTAGTCCGGTTTTAATGATGGTTGCTACTAGACTATTCTCGGCACGGCTATTCCAAAAATCACAGATGAGTTCCATGACTTGAACAAGGTATCATGGTATGGAGCAGCATACTTTATGACCTTCGGCGGTGGTTAGTCACGAAACATGGTATTTACGGGTCAACTGCTAACAGGCAAAATAGAGTGCATCCCTCGGAGTCCATCAACATCTTCCTTCCAACTTCAGGCAAGCAACCAACGTTCTAGTCTATAGCTAATCGTGACAGGGTTTCAATCAACTTGGGGAAAGATCTACAAGTATTTCCCTATAAAGACCTGGTTCCTCATCGCTTTATTTGTTTTTGAGATTGGAAGTCTCATATGCGCCGTAGCTCCAGGACCCACGACCCTGATAGTCGGTCGTGCAGTAGGAGGACTTGGGGGTTCAGGTGTCACCGTCGGAGCCTTCACCATCTTCGGGCTCATTGCGTCTCCTGAAACGAGGCCAAAACTGCTTGGCTACATGGGAGCCACGTATGGTGTCTCCGGGGTCTTGGGTCCGCTCATTGGCGGCGCTTTCACCGACAAGGTGACATGGCGTTGGGTCTGTCAACAATAAACTCTACATTTGGACGTTTGGACGTTGAAGCTGACTTTTTCGCAGTGCTTCTACATCAATCTGCCCATCGGAGGGTTGGCCGCCGTCATCGTCGTCTTCTTCTTCCAGACACCGACAAAAGCAATGGCAGCAGCGAAAGCCACGCTGAAAGAAAAATTACTGCAGGCAGATCTCATTGGTGCAGCACTTATGATGGCCTTGATTGTCTCTTATATCTTGGCGCTCCAGTATGGTGGTCAAACCCATGCCTGGAACAGTAGCGTTGTTATTGGATTACTTGTCGGCTTCGTCGCTATTTTGGCCGTGTTTGTGTCCTGGGAAATCTACCAAAAGGAACGTGCAATGATCGTCCCACGACTGGTATGTCATAATCCTTTACTACTTCTTATTGAGCTTGGTTAACCCATGAGGAAACAGTTCATGGCGCGATACGTTCTTGTTGGGTCCACTTTCATGTTCTTCTTCGGTGGCGCATACTTCACCATACTTTACTACCTCCCTATATACTTCCAGAGTGTACACAACAGCAGTGCCATTGGCTCCGGAGTTAGAATGCTTGCATTGATCATCCCGTTGACGATCGCTGCTATTATTCAAGGCGCTGCATTGATAAAGATAGGCATCATACCATTGTTTTGGGTTGTTGGTGGCATATTAGGAACAGTAGGATGTGGCCTCTTGTATACAATGGACGATCAGACTTCGACTGGAAAGTGGATTGGCTATCAAATCATCGTCGGTTTCACGGCTGGCTGGACATTTCAGGTTGCGCTCTCTAACGGTCAGATTCACGCTAGGCCTGAAGACATGTCTCAGGTCACGGCAATCATCAATTGTAAGTCGGCTCCGTTTCTTGTCATCTGAGAGGTCAGCGTTTTAACGTCATGATAGTCTCCCTAACGATCGGCGGAGCTATCTTACTCTCAGCAGCTCAGTCTGCTTTTAACAATCAGTTGATCAAGACACTTGCGGTCAATCTCCCTGAAATTGATCCAGCCATCGTTTTGGGGGTTGGTGCAACGCGAATTCGGCAAGACTTTCCAGCCTCGCAAATTCCTGCTGTCATTGATGCATATGTGGTTGGCTTGAAGGCAGTCTTTGCCATTACAATCGCTGCCTTTGGTATGTCAACGGTTATTGGCTTATTCGGCAGCTGGAAAAGGGTGAATCACAAGGATCTCCAGAATGCTGCCACCGGCGGTGGCGCTTGAGCGTTGGGACGAATTTGCCTGACATGCTTGGGTGCCTCATATGCACCCCGATGGTGATAAAATGTCTGTCTGGTAAATATCTCGGGAATACATATAGAGAGGGGTCTAAGCGTATGCCTACATCACTGACTTCGAGTGATTGGGAAGTCGACGTACTGGAATAGAACGCTGCGGATTACCGGAAGAGTCAGGGCAGCACCCGCGACACTCTGTTGCATATCAAATCGTTAGTATAGTCTGTGTAGTACTGGTCCAAGCATTTCGCTTCTACAATAAACTATAGTTTGCAGCAGACGTTTTTCATCTTGTCGCGAGAAGCGGAAATAGTGATATTCTTTTTGCGACAGTTAAAGCGCGGCCTCTCGAATCATCTTTAACGTCCCTATCTCATGGTGCTGTGTGGCTCTCAAAGGCGAGCTTTAATAACTAGGGATAAGGAACACGACAATGATACACCGAAAAGTACAGTGCCCTTCACGCAAGACGTAATAGCATCATTGGCTGTCTCAGCTTGAGCAAACACGCACTACGCGCTGGTTCTCGACTGGTACTAAGAGTGAATGGAGGCCGGGGAGGCTGGTGCAAGCGAGATTTTGTGTTGTGCTATGCAGCATTTTATGCATAAGTGAGAATTATTAGCATGCCGGCGTTCAGGGTTGATTAAAGCCTGGGATAACAGCATAAATAATAAAAGCCAGAGGGTAAGCCCATAGTAGGAAGGCTAAATAGATAACAGCTGGGGGTGGTGACAAGGTGATATCTCCCGATGGGTCTCTTAGGCGGGACGTCAGAAATGAACCATTTAGCAGCGGGGCACGTAGAACAAATTATCTCGTTTGGCAGACCTGAACTTTTGCAAATACATATACATCCTTTCCAAGCGGCAACTCCACAGTTACAGATGTAACTACATCACAGGATCGATAGCTCAGTGGTAGAGCGAGGGATTGCAGATCCCTAGGCCGCGTGTTCGAACCACGCTCGGTCCTCAATGTCTTACAACTCACGAACGTGGGTTGGCAACTTTTTTTGCCGTTCAAGCTCGGACGCTGAGCCTGTATGACTTATGATAGAAATGAGAATATACCATGCCACATCTCAATCTTTCAGCGTCTATTCTAGGACTAATCTCTGGTTGGTATAACGCGATAAGAAATGCCGCGAGAACGCGAACCGCAGGCTTTAAAAACGCGCCAGCAAGCAACCGGCCAATCGCTAAGTCGCTATTCTTAGTTTAAGTCGCTTCGCTAGTTGGCAGACGTCCTCAGTAGCGCTCAAGGGAGCTGTGTGCGAGTATGAAATGAGCAGGAAATGAGTCTCAGCAGTTGAGGGTTCCAAACTTGTAAGCAGGTTTTGATTGACCGATAATGACAATTAGCGACCGCTTGACAATCAGTGCTGCTGACGAGTGGTGTTTATATAATCCTTTAATGGCCGTCGACTATTGATGTTTTTGGTAAGTTAAAAGCGCTGTTACTAAGTAGTGAATAAGGTGGGCTGACTGTCTGTTATTGCTAGGCGTCTATAATAATGCACAGGTTCGCGCTAAAGAGCCATTGCCTTATAATAAGTGACCGTAAAATACTGTGGAGGTTAAGCTTGCTGGTTAAATTAAGGTTTTCTACACTTTTTCATAGTTAGTAATGGAGGAGTCGTCAGTGTTAACCAATAAATAGAGACAACAAGCTTTATCAAACGATTCCGAAATATGCAGGCCCTAGGTGTTGATCATGTCACTTTAGTTGCCCAATTTTAGTGCACGTATAGTTATTGTTTCAATAGTGTCCAGTTGCTTTATTGTTATTATAAGTTGCAGGTGTAATAATCTATCCACCCTTATCTATCTAATCTAAAACCAAAGATGTACAGCAATTCGTATCTAAACATTATTTCACTAATCATCCTAACCATCGACCCATTCATTAGTCTAAACCCCTCTATTCCCTTCCGCACAAACACTCATAGCACTTAGTAGGTATAGACCTGATCAGGTCCAAGGTCGCCGTACTCTCCGGATCCGAAAGGGTTTGAAGGAGTGACCTTCTGACCATTGACATCGGCAACGCCAAACCAAGCAAGCTCCTTACCCTTGGTGATAGTGAGAACTGCAAAGGCTGGACCAGGCTTGGTCACATAGCCCCAAGAGACTGTGAAATTGGAGCCATCAGTGCAGGGCTCGTCGGTCCAGCTCTCGGTAGCAGCATCTGAACCAGGCATACGAACAATAGTGCATCGTTCAGTCTTTCCTTCAGCCTCAATAGCAAAGTTGTAGTCACAACCGTCGTTATCTTCACCGCAGTAGCGGGTAAGCTCCAGAATTTGCCAAGTTTTGCCATCAACGGGCTGAGGGTCGGGGTAGACACCATCGTCAGGGCTGGAGCCTGAGCTACCCGTGGAAGCCGGAGGAGCCGCAGTACCAGAGACCACAGGGTAGGAAGAGCGAGGTGTGGGACAGGAGCCAGGATGAGCAGGATTGCAGTCACCGGGGATGCCGGGGAAAGGCGAAATGGGAGTAACAAATGTCTCGCCAGGGGCCGTTTTGGTATAAGTGAAGTAAGAGGAGGGGCAAGATCCTGGATGAGCGGGGTTACAACCACCTGGGATACCAGGGATAGACGTAAACGTTTGAGAAGGAGTTTTGGTATAGGTAAAGTAGGACGAAGGACATGACCCAGGGTGAGCTGGGTTGCAACCGCCAGGGATACCGGGGATGGAGGTGAAGGTTTCGACAGGGGCAGATTGAGTGTGGGTAAAGTAAGAGGAAGGACATGAGCCTGGGTGGGCAGGGTTACAACCGCCGGGAATCTCGGTTGCAGTTGGACTGGCGCCAAGAGGAGCGGCAGAAGCGGCAGAAGCCAGGGTAAAAGCAAGAATAAGCTTGTTCATCATGTTGATTGATTTGTAGTGTTTGAGAGTGATGAGAGATGGACTGGAAGATGAATGTCTCAGGTTTATATGTATTTCATGACACTAGATAAAAGAGTTGAGTTTCACCAACCTCTCGTATAGAGGTGATAGATGACATCGGCAACTTTGACAAGTGACGGGTCTTGGTGAGATCACGAGCTTCTAGCGTGGAAGAGGCTTTAGCTAGACCTCAGATTGGCGTCTTGGCTCTTGGCCATTTCCCAGACTGGAAATCCTTTGTAGGAGTTGACGTCAGGTCGATGCTAAAGATAGACCCAGCCACGATGATTTTGAATCATGACCCTAACCGTGCCAATCATTCCTAGCGATCCTAACGTTGTCGGGTTAGTAGACTCTTCTTGCCGACGAACCGATCATACCAACCTCGGATCAGCGACTCGGCTCCGCTTTCACGAAGTCTCGCCCGAGTCGCTAACCAAGAGTCAACTCGCTTAATCACGCAGAGGTTAATTGACTCTAAGCTAGCCATAACGGAGCCGAACCATCATTTTAAGGTTTGTAAGTCAGAAATACAGGGTCGTATTTGATCCTTGGGTCACAGTCACCGACTCGAAGATTGTTGCGGGATGTCCAAGGTATAGACTCTACCACCTGACCAGAAGATCGTCGTCAAAGGCAGACAGACAACAGAAGACCCTTGTTCATATGATCATAGACAGGCTGTTTCAAGTATAACAAGATCAAGCTGCTATACTGCTTCTCAACGCCATGATATTGTTGGCATTTGAACTCATCAGGTTGGTAATTGATTGACTGTAGTACTGTACAAGATTGAAATAATAACTAGAAGGCTGGGCTTCCCACTCGAGAGACCGGAACATTTATAATTCTTTCAAGCTAATCATTGCTCAGCGAATCACACACATCTCTCGAGGTTAAGGAATGTAGATAGAGGCTCAGGAATGTGACCATCAAAACGTTATCTCCCTGCCAACGAGACACACGTTTCTGTCTAGAGCAGACAAGTCGGCTAATGACACCTGATCCGCTGCAATAACATATTGTCGCGGTAAAAGACACGACCAACCGTTACTCAGGCTGGCAACGACGTGAGACCATTTCACGTTTCACGACGAGTCTGGATCGAGGTGACACAAGCAGGCTCGCGCAACAATGAACTGCGTGGTCTCTTAGAAACTGAAGCAAGTATATGACACACTAAAGCAGTGTTCATTCAGTGCGCATTCTCTCAAGACTGACTCATCGAGACAGGTGTCCGTGTCGAAATTAATGCCCGACCTTCTCTCTATTTGCCCAACTGCCAGCGAACTCACGTGCAAGTATGTTCCTAAATTAAGTATGTGAACAGTCTAGATGGGACAGAATGCCTACAGCGAGCATTTAGTTTATCTTGATTACGTGGGGCCGGGTTCTTCGACCGCTTTATAGTGGTTCATCACAGGCTTTAACCTTGTGATACCGAGTTAATCCTTGCAAGGCTCGGTTTTGTTCTTTTTGGCTTACAGCTTACGTTATTCCCAACACAGATACTGATAGTATGATTAGAATGAGATAAACAGGTTAGACGGATAATCTACGTCTGTTATTAGAGTAGGCGGTTAGTGCCTCCGTGAGTTTCTTTGCTCTGTAATTGTTGTTAATCTTAACATTGTCATGTTGGTAATCTCTTGTTATAGACGAGCTGATTATTACTAACCTTGGATCACTAAGGTCTCGTCTGAGTTATTCTTTTTATATGGAGAAAATATTAATTAAAAATACTTATATAATTTAAAATAAAATATACAATTAATATAGCTAGCTGGAGATAATATAATTATGTTGTTATTAAACCATTTTTAATAATCTTATCTAGGTTCTTATTAGAGATAACTGCCAGACTTATATTTCCCCCATTTCATGTTATGTATTATCGCGGCACTCACACGGACCTAGCATGTCACACCACTAAGCTAGTCCTACTTAATTTCACAAGTATGCGGTAGATTGGATCGACAAGGTTGCCTTTCAGGTGCATCACACAACTATATTACCTCAACCAACTCTATTTAAGTTGAACACCTTGCAAGTTCAGCTGCATATCATAACCTTATTGCCTCAACCAACTCTACGTAAAATGAACACATTGCAAGTCCAGCTGCAGTGAATAAATTCCTTCTGCCCATCCAACAGGTCTACCTCTGCGCTTCACCTTACTCTATTTTGTGTCTACACCTGAAGAGCCACAAGAGCCGTACATGCAATCACACCCCACATCCTGCCAATCCTCACTACTGATTACTACGACTACGCCATCATCCAACTATCAGTCACGATGGGGAAAGCCAGCAAAAAGCTCAAGCAGTTTATTGAGTCTATTCCCGACGACAAGCTTGTCGGGTTCACCGACGGGGAGCATACGCTCTTCACTGACGATAATTATCGTCTTGATCACCATGGAGCATGGCCGTGAATCCAGGAACTGTGTTAACTAAGTGCTGACTGGGATGCCCCTAGCTCACTACTGGAAATCCCCAATATTACAATCTCCAAGTCCAGGTCAACCGGGAAACTAAGATCTCAACTCTAAAGAAAGAGGTTGGCAAGACTGTCGCAACTGCACTAGTTCCAGTGGGAGGAGGCTTAGATGCTGCTGCAATCCGGGCAATGCTACTGGATGAAATGATGATTTGATTTGGTGTTGAAAACCAAGTGGTAGGATTTTGTTCATTGGTTCACAATGTATGTGACTGTGCTTGGGGCCCCAAATAAGGCATCAAGGCTTAAACTCGGCCTTTGCAAAACAACACCTTCTCACTAGGTCACGGATGCATTTAATATTTACTTGATAGAAATGTGCTGTGCTGCATGCGTGTTTGAACTCAACTGCCTGTGCGTGTGGCCCGCGTGGCCCGTGCGCTATTGTTTTGTTTCGCTTCGCACAATGCAGCAAACCTTGGTACGCTGAATAACCTAAAACCCTGTTATTTTACGGTACTTAATCTCATCATTTGCGCGCACTTTATTTATCAATTTCTTCTCCTTCCTTCTGCATCTGTCTTGTCAATCAAAATGCCTGTGTCTGACGAACAACTGCGCGGCCTCTACTGGGAGGAGAAGACATTTGGAAAAGAACCACGCTGGTCTATTACGCCCGATCTGGACAATATCAAGGCTACATTGCACGCCCAACATCCCAGCAAATCCGTTGAAGTCGAGTTCATCACCCAAGGCGCTTTCAACAAGATCTATCAAATCGCAATACAAGGCCAACAACCTCTCATCTTACGCGTCTCTCTACCTGTTGACCCACGATACAAGACTTTGAGTGAAATTGCCACGATCAGATGGCTTTCCACCAATACCACTATCCCCATACCTCGAGTCATTAACTATGACTCTTCTCGCGACTCAGACATTGGCTTTGAGTGGATTTTGATGACCAAACTCGACGGGATATGTCTATCTGACGCTTGGCGACGCCTTGACTTGTCGATCAAGTCAGACCTAGTGCGCAATTTTGCCTCCTTTTCGTCTTGTCTTTTTCGGAAACAGTTCTCTGGAATTGGCAACATTTATCCTGCATCAAGTTCTTCAACGGGCCGCATAGTCTCCATGCCCTTCGTCTGGGGTGATCGTATACACCTCGACATAGAGCGAGGCCCTTTTCGTAGCAGCAAAGACTGGCTTCTAGCGCGACTATTTCTTGCCCAAAGCGACTGCACCTCGCTTCTTGACAAGTACCCGACTGGAGAAGGGCTTGATAGTGATGCCGAGGATGAGATTGATGATGCTACACGGACACTCACGATCATCAAGAAGCTACGCAAGATTATCGACCTTGTCTTTGCCAACCATGATAACGCCAAAAACGTTGAAGAGCCTACGGTCCTCTGCCATACCGATCTCAATCAAAGCAACATCCTTGTCGACAATACCGGGCACCTCACAGGCGTGATTGACTGGGAGTGCGTCTCAGCTTTACCGTTGTGGAAGGCTTGCTTTTACCCTCCATTTCTTGAAGGTCGACCTCGACATGAGGAGCCAGACCCGAGCCGATATGCAGTCAATGAGGATGGGAAAATCAATGATCTCTACCATGAGCACTTGATGGATTATGAGCTTACTTGCTTACGAGCTCTGTTCTTGGGCGAGATGGAGAGGTTGGAACCTGGTTGGACAACAGTCTTTAAAGCAAGCCAGACACAAAGGGATTTTGATTTGGCTGTTGAGCATTGTGATGGCGAGTTCCAAGCTCGCGATATTATACAGTGGGCGGACGGTATTGCTAGCGGCAAGGAAGATGTCCGGTGTTTACACGAAATGATATATGGAACATAATGAAGATTCTCTGTTCATCAAACTTGTTGGTTCAGTTGTGTGATTCCTTACAAGATTGTGCATGATACAGGATACTCAACGTAGAGTAAAGCACGATCACGATGTCTGACTGGATCAAAGACATCAATTGGAGTCATGCTTATGTGAGAACTATGGACTCAATGAGATTGAGGATCTCGGTGGAAGTGCCGAGACCAGCTCTCAATTTATACTACGAGTCTTTGTAAATTTCAGATTTCGATACGTAGTCAACAGTATCCGTGACTAGGACCGAGTGACACTTAATTTCTCCTTTTTGGTGATATATCTACCTTAAGGGCTCATCACATGAAGGCTTCCTGGAAGACAGGACGAATAGAAATGTAATGTTATAAAGTAAACAACATTCATAGTACTATCAATATCATGGCTATGAGAGTAACGGCACATCTTAATAAGGGAGTTGCTTATACGAGCCCAACGTATCTTGGTCAGGATCAGAGTTCAGAGTGCGGCTGAGAACAACATGACATGTCTGGAGGTCAGGTACAAGAACGACTTAAAATTATTCGCACGCGGCAGTACAAATTCGATCTAATAAAGCATAAATCGTATTGGCTTTCAACTCCTATCCTTACTTGACTCCTGTATTATGATCAGATAGTCGAGGTATCATAACCATAGTGTTGTATTCAATGTCAAAACGCCCTCACTTCCCAATATCAGCTTGATGGTCTCGACTTTTCAAGGTTCAATTGTGCATTGGGGTCCCTGTCGCCCCACTGCCTCGTGCTCTGTACTGTCTGGTTGTGTTGGAGCGTAGCAGCAGGGTAGGCAATAGCAGGGGTAGACGGCTGATTGGGGACGTAGACGTAAGCATAGTAGCATGCGGCTAAGCGAAATCTCATGTTAGTATTGTTCACTTTGAGATGCAAGATGGGGCACGTACCAGCTGCTGTAGTGACAATGGCAGCTCTGGGGAAGAATCGAGCCGCTCGGGCAGTGAAGCTGGCGGGCGGAGCAGGTTGCGGGGGAAAGTCGAAGCGAGGGAGGGCTCCGCCGAATGAATTGGTCGTCATGGCAGATAATGAGAATTGCAGTATCGTTCAATTGGATAGATAAGTTGTCTGTCTGATTGAGTTGGGCGCTGAGATCAATGAGTTGATATAGAGGTTTACTGATACAAGAGCCTTTACAATTTATATTTTTCTCAATTATTTACTCATGTCCGGTTCATCCCGAATCTTGGTGTTTGGTGTTGAGCGTGTCATGTCATGTCGTTAACTGTAGGATGCGGTGGCAACGCTCGTATGGTGCCTCTACTGACCCTGGTGTAGTGTGGCCTGACAAAACTGCTGATGAGCGCCCGCCCCCTCAAAGCATCTCCCAGGCACCCAGATCTCAAGCGCTTGTAACGGGGCTTGGATAAGCATGACCATGACCATGACTATAAACTCGTCTCACCTTTTGACCTTGTGTCGTCACCCTGCTCTGAGGCCATGGAGTTTCGGTGCATTTGGACACACCGAAATGTTGTGCATCAAATTGACAGATCTGCATCTGGTTCTAAGTTATAGCGCTAAAACAAACCATCAGGCGAGTTCCCCGCCTAAAGGCCCGGAACCATCATTCAACCACAGGCTTATATTACTTTTCTCTGGGGCATTGTCCCCCCAACTTCAGTTCTGGACCATAAAATTATGCATATAATCACCCGTAAGTATTCTGTGGGAACAGACCAATTAATGTGGTACGATTAACAATGGCGTGAGGGCCATTTGACCCCGCGTAACGTGCACAGCTTTACTTTTCCAGACACAGGCAATTAGGGTCAGGGTCAGCCTGACGCGCACGAATCATTGAATGGCATCTGAGGTGCAGTTAATAAACACATGGAGGCTCTGTTGATCCTTTGACTACTAAGAAACTTCTTATGGAGTTCGGCTGGCGCTTAGAGTAACATTTGCCTCAAAGCTCATTCGCAGGCCACCCCAGGGCTCTCTTGTCAATGACAAGATCACAATCTAACAAACTGGGCGATATAGTTCAAGGAAAGTCTTAAGCCACTATACTTTAAGCCTGAGCTATCTTGATGAAGCGAAGGCTACTTTTAGTAAATACTCTACAAGTGACGTAGAGTCGTCGAGGTAGCTTTTAGGATGGTCTGCGATAATGGCAGAAGGGGAGATGTTTCTGCTGATACCATGTTCGATAAGCCAAATAGTAGACGTTGGAGTCAGGTGCACCGAGGAAGGACATCCTCGAGAGTAAAGCGAAAAGAATGTAGATGCCACTGTGTGAAGAGTGTTTTCCTAATGCTCGTCACAAAGCACCCTTTCTACTGTCTTTGAGTTTACTGAGCCCATTGTGGCAGCTTGGCTCAACCTACAATGAAGAGGTTCGGAATCTACGTATGAATACTTTCACTCCGACTATGCATATAAACACGGCCCATTTCGGCACATATGACACTTTAGTTTTTGTTGGTATGCTTCTTGTTACCTCATGCTACTTCCGCGCCCTGGCCAGGCTTGCCGCTCTCGGGTGCCGAGTTCTACAAGACGGCAGCCCTTTTGGTTGCCGAATATTCGACGTGTCGCACAACAAACATGTGTAGGACAGTGATGGAGTGCTGATAAAGATCCGACCCGCCAATCTGTATACAAGTGCTCTAAGATTGTGCTCTGTATTCTGAACTACTTAGGGTGCTTTCGGCCTTATTTTAGAATAAGGTCCTGCCTTCAACTATGATAAAGAACACATTTTTTTTCACAGCCTAGCATAATAAACCTTATGCTCACACAGTTACCAAAAGGCAAGGTTTCAAGCTGCATAGCAAGAAATCTTATTCCTCAGCAAGATGACTCTTCTTCCCTCCCTCAAGGGCTATAAAAGCCTGCCTGCTCTTCTTCCCTAAGACGATCCTGAACATCATAGAGTCTTGTCCTATAATCTCATCATCGCCGATTATGATGGTTAGTAGCTGAGACCTGCACAGATGATGTGACTGGGGGTCCGCAATGGAGCCAGACGATGCCTGGACTTCCGTTACTGCGGTTCAAGATAGTAGGAAAGCACATATGCCAATTACCCAGGTGTAAGGACAACACTTATCGATATACAACTTCAAAGTGCGCTTGAGACGCTTCTTGCCAGTTACTAGTGGAAAAGACTGATTTGCACTAGGCCTCATGATCTAGGATAACTGCAACATCTCGTTTGTGGGTTCTGTTGTCTTTGTTGGGCTGTTCCAAGCTAATTGTCGAAATCCTGCCTTTCTAGCTGTATTACCGTCTCGGTATGAACTTCAGATACAACTCTCCGATTTTGCAAAGAAATCCTTCCAGTCAGTAGCCCACTTTTCGTAATTGAATGGCTGACCTTCCTTTTCTTCAAAGTGAACGTCAAAATCGCGTAGGAAATATGTGACAATCAGTCTCATCTCGTCCATCGCCAACGACTTGCCTGGGCAAGAATGCGCCCGGTTTTTAAATGGGAACCACGCACGTCGATCCTTGATCAATTCGTTCTCTTGCCTGTTTTCATCCTTCATCCAGCGTTCAGGCAGGAACTTGGTAGCCCGGGAGAAGATCCTTTCGTCGGACAAAACCACATGTTGGCTAATTCAAACCTGCGTATAAGGAGGATTGGAATCACCCGTCTCCAGCATAACACCGTCTTTTGGCACTCTGGCGGGAGAGCCTCGGTTTAGAGGAGGGAACATCCTCAGTGATTCTTTTGTTACCCTGTTCAGATAATTCAAGCTCCTTAGGATCTCGATTGAAGAAAACCCCCCACCACTGAAAGTGTCATTTAGTTCTTGACGCATTCGTTCCTGAATATCCGGCTGAGAGGCAAGTAAAACAAAGATCTGGTTCAACATCTTGCTCACGGTATCCACTCCGGCGGTGAGAACCATCAATGATTGAAGCTTCAGCTCCTCTTGTGTGAAGGCATTGGAGGACGAGAAATGGGCAAAGAAGTCTTTGTGTGAAGGTAGGATGGCTTGACGTTCGGCAATCCAGGCGTTGCCTAATATGTTAACTTGACGGCCGCCAGCACTCGTAGGTAAGTAACGAAGGACTTGCTGAAGGACTGGCATGTACCCCACCACCTTAATTTGAACCCGTCAGAGAATATTTCAGTGTAGAAGTACAAAGTATGTGCAGCTTAAATTCGAGGCAGAGCAAAGTTCTACGTACCCCCCCGTAGTAAAGAAACTTATGTAGTAAGTCGACAAACATAGCCTCGGAGGCATGTCCATATTGTAGCCCACTCTCTTTAGAGAAAGTCAGGTCGTTGAGTCTGCATGAAGCTTTAGATTGATGGCGGACGACTGATTATCTGGGGTGACTTACATATCGAAGACTAGAGCGTCGAACAGCCTTCCACCTTCGCCAGGGCCACCAGCTTTCTCGTGAAGAATTCTCACTGTCTTGTCGATATGCACTTTCAGGCGCTGCATGCATCCTGCAATCTCCGTCCAATCTAAACTCTTGTCCCTGATGGATAATCACGTCAACGCGTGGCTTAGTATCAGCTTCGTTGATGTCCACTTTGTGCAGAAGAATCAATGCAAAATGAGAAGGTCACTGATAGGTGGCGAATGTCACGAGCAAACATTTAAACATTCATCAAGCAAAGTTGGTAGTAGAGGATGTTATGTTTCGGAGTTCAATACCTGAGCTTCATACATCTGCTATGTTGCGAAGCATTCTTGGGTATCTTAGTTGCCCTTGACGCGACCATCAGGGCTTCCATCCTTCTTGAGTCCGCCATGCTCGGTGGGCTTGTAATCGCCGCCAGTGCTTCCAGTGGATTCACCGCTACCACCATCGGTGGTCTTGCCGCCCTGCTCACCAGCCTTGTGAGGGTCGACCTTGCCATGGGCAAACTCGCCAGTGCCAACGCGACCGTCGGGTTGGCCGTCCTTGCGGAGACCGTCGTGCTCTGCATCACATTTATTAATAACAGTATTATTGAGATGCTTCTTGGAGACATACCAGTGGGCTTGTAGTCAGACATGGTGATGTAGTTTTTGAAAAAGGGTAATGAGGTAGATAGTTGTAGTTGAATGGGTATAAGAGTGTTTGGGTTGATGAAATGAAAGCATAAAGGGCCCATGGAGCGTCCTTCTTATACACATTGGCCCTTCAATTTGAAAAGCGAAACGATGAGACATATTGACTCATTGACGTCATGAAATCGAGTTGATCGAAGTTTTGCTTCTTGACATTGTAGTTGCACTGGTCATTGACTTTGCTTTGTTAATTTACCAACCCCAGATTGCCTAGGAAATTAACGCTCAGGTACGATCGATCTTCTTATTCTAGTCCTGCATTCGGTTAGATAGTGAAGCCGTGAAGGGTGATCGGCGGCCAAGCTTCAGGACAAGCGTACGCTCTAAGCTTATGGGCCTCTCGCTCCAGCTCGTCACTCATGTAGTTGCAGTAGAAACGACGTATAGGAAATGCCTACAGTAGCCTATGATCGTAGTGTTGCTCCCAGCCACCTATGGCCAGAAGTAAATAGTTCACGAGCCATCACCGCCTTCAAGCAGATCTTGACCGCCATAACTACTTGTCACTAGTCGTGACGTAAGGACTTCTATACGCACTAGACAACGTGTCAGACAATTCGATCACGCCGCCCTTTGATTGGTTGGACGATTGCGGTGTCGCACGACTAGCTAAACTTGCGTCATGCAGGTCGGTCCTGACAGTGAATGTGTTGTTGTCTAATGGATGTTCCCAACATAGTTGGTGATTCCGTTCCCTTGCTCCGTTCATTGCCCGAAGAGCTCACCCTAACAACACAGTCTAGACTTTTGAAGGTGGGGAATGTTTCCCCTGATCTATAGTACTTGCCTATTGTAGATGTTGCTGCTACTGATTGAGCGGGCAACAATGGCTCTGGAGGGACCCGGCGTTCAAATACATTCTTCATCACGATCGCCTGTCTCTCCGAGCGCTACGAAAAAGCGCTGTTGGGATCCATGTACAGCGGATCAAATGTTATTCGGTTCCATAAGTTGGCGGCGGTCCCCTGGGTCTTCGCGCTAGATAGTTGTAGTCCAATATTGTTTCATTCCAAGCACGTGCTTTAATAGTTCTGGATATTAGGCGGCCGTTTCTCGAGCAATAGATAGAAACTTTAAGGCTGTACGGATACTAAATTGCCTTATGTATGCATAAATTGTGAAGCAGTATTACCCTTCCGAAGCTAGCGCTGACGCTCTCTACCTTTTGAGAAAATACATTGAGTCACGAGATTGCGCACCGGCACGGCGGTAATTATACCTACCGAGGCCGGTGCAGCTGATCATGTAAGCTTAGATGAGCCGGGGTCGGGGCAGGTATGGGCTCCCGCCGACATGAACCGCAGGCTTATTTATACAAGACTTACCTATCACTAAACCTAGATGTAGCATAGTGGGAGAGATTATATGCACTAAATTGTATTTGTTGTATTACGTTCTTCCAGCCTGCGCGCGTTGCCACTCACCTTAGCAAGATGAAAACTATTATCTTCGGCGGGAATGGCTATGTGGCTACTGAGCTGATAAGGCAGAGCTTACTTAGTTCACAAGTCGATAGCCTCGTTGTTCTCTCACGGTCTCCAGTCGCGGTCCCAACAGGACTAGACGCAACAAAATTGAAGACGGTCATAATAGATAGTTATGACCAATACCCCGAAGATGTTAGGCGAGAGTTCACAGGCGCTGAAGGGTGCATATGGTAAGTTCTGATGCTACACACCTAGCAAAAGCTTCGGATATCCCTCTAACCACGCTCGGAACAGGACTGTAGGCATCACTCCAGGCAAAGCCAAGCTTCATGACTGGGACGAGGTTCGCCACATATGTGAGACATACCCTTTGGCTGGGTTCCAGGCCTTGGCTGAGTCGGATGTTGCGGAGAAGTTCAAGTTCATATACATGAGTGGTCGCGACTGTGAACGAGACCAATCGAAGCCGCCAGCCCTAATGTATGGTCGGTTTCTTTTAATGCGAGTATGTCTGTTCATGATCGTCAGTCGTTTACAGGTCGTAACTCACACCGCTGACTACACAACTAGGGCGAAGTTGAAAATAAGCTCCTATCTCTCTGTGCGAAATACAAAGATAGAATGCAGCTCCAGATTGTTAAGCCCACATTGATCTTAACCAGCAGTACTGTTACCGGCATGATCACTACTCCCATCGCTAAAGTACTGCGTTCGGCTTTTAGCTCCTTCGATTTTCTTACTATCGAAGAGGCAGGTGCTGCGATGTTGTCACAGATCTTCAACGGGCTCGAGAAAGAGACACTTAGCACAAAAGATATGCTGCGGCTAGGATATTATAATAAAGATTTAAAACCCTGAGGGAAACAAGAACATTATTCGATTAAGTACTTATATAAAATCTCAATGCTGGCAGTAAACTATTAATT